>JAJEJO010004911.1:66901-137733 GCA_020662805.1 Glaucomys volans | reverse complement strand
GCTCCCGGCGCGCGCTCCCGCCGCCGCAGTCCCGCCCACCCCGGCGCGCGCTCCGGCCCGCCCCGCCCCGGCCCGCGGGCCCCGCACCTGCTTCTGCAGGGCGCCGGTACCGCGCGGCTCCGCGCCGCCGCCTCCAGGACGCCCTCCTGGCTCTCCCCGCCTCCGCCCGGCCGGCCTCCGCTCCCACGCACAGCCGCGGCTCCGCTCCACCGAAGCGAGCAGGGAGCCAGGGCAGTCGCTTCTCCGAGGCGCTGGGGCAGGCCCCTCGGCGCCGCCTCCAACCCTGCGCACCAGCCCTGCCTCTGCCTCATCTGTGCAATAGGAGCGGAGCCGGAGGGCAGCAGAGGAGCTGCTGAGGGGCTCCCTGACTGACTCACGACTGCGGTCAATGAACAGGGAAGATCACTAGTCAGGACCAGCACTGTCTTGCTGCTGTGTCACTCAGGGCAGGGCACTGCTCTGAGCACAAGCTCCTCCTCTGGAAAGTGAGGATGGCCTTCCTGCCTCGCTGGAGTCTGGAAGAGTCCCAGAGACCCCCAGGGAACTTGCAACAGACCTCTCGGCTGCATCCAACCAGCAAATCTTCCAGAAAAGAATTTAAAATGGGGTTCCCCAGACCCCAAACCAATGCTACTGGATCCAAGGCTGAACAAGCAGGGCCCAAGAATCTGCATTTTAATGAACATTGGGAGATCCTGATACGACCAAAAGGAAAATTCCAGATCTCTTAGCCCAGCATTGTGGTTGACCCTCCAACTCCATGTCCAAATTCACCTTCTCAAGTCCACTCCCGGCTTCTCTGCCTCAGGGCCCCTGCTCTTGGCCCAGAGACTAGCAGGACTTCCAGCCAAAATTAAACAAGCAAACAGAAAGTGCTCCAGCCCACGCCTGGCACAAGGCAGGTGCCCAATCTGCGTGATGCCCAGAGCAGAAGACAGCCGCCTCCCGCCCTGCCACCAGGCTGCCTCAGGACCTGGCCCCCAGCCGCAGCACCAGCCCCCTCTTGTTCAGGTCACAGTCTAATGAGGACATCTGTCAAGCAAGCCCTACTGTGTGCACCTGCCAGATGTGACACTTGTCCTCCTTCAAAGCCCCAAGCTGCCCCAGGCAGGGACTCAGCTCTGAGCCCCGGGGCCCAGCGATTCTCCAGGGGTAAAACATGCGCACAGAGTGTGTCCTGTGTACATGGTCCGAATGGGAAATGCAGCCGTCCATCCTCAGTAGCATGCAGATGAAAGGAATTCGTTCAACAAGTATTTTTTGAGGACATATGGAGCCGACATGCAGGGAGAGAGACGGAAACGGCTCAGCTAGCAAATCCGCGCAATCCCCGCAGGTAACAAGACGGCTGGGAAGCAGGAGGCGGCTGACCCACAGCCTCTGTCTCGCCAGGCTCAGGGAGAGCGATGACAGAGAAGCCAACGGGGGAAACCAAGTCAGGTCTGAGTCCTGGGGCTGGGCTCAGAGCAGGCTGGTCAGGAGCACCTTGGGGCTTGCACCCCACGTCCCCAGCCCCCAGAGGCAGTGACCACTGTGCAGGTCCATGCAATCACACACACACTGACACACAGAGACACCCCCACCCCCTAGCCCCACTGCACACTCCAGCAGCCAGTAGGCACCCCCAGGCCCTTGCCACAGCCTGAGGACCAGGACTCAGTCCCGATGCATCTCCAAAGTGGAGGTAGGAAGGAGCCAGACCCACAGGCACAGCCAGAGACCCGATCCAGGGACCCAGGAATGAATGGAAAGTCAGAGAGGAAGAAGAAGGAAACGAATCCGACCTACCATGTGCCAGACAGCATGCTACACCCAGGTTAGGAACTTGGTAGGACTGTCCATACTCTCAAGGAAACAGGGCTTTAGGGGGGTGAACTGACTTGTCAAGAGGCAGGGTTTGACCCCCGAGCCCCCGCTCTCCCTAAAGCAAGATGGGGGTGGCAGGTTCGCCCAGGGGGTGCCAGTGCGTCAGCCTGGACAGCACCCCTCCATGCCCCAGGGGAGCCCCTCCAGGGGAGCCCCTCCAGCGCTGCCCTGAGCCCACTGATGCAGGAGGCACTGGAGGTGGGTCCATGAGCACAGGCCGTCCTCAGGAAGGCACAGGTCCCCAGAGAGGGAGAGCCCAGAAGGACCAGCCAGGGGCTGGGCTCAGAGCAGGCTGATCAGGAGGACCTTGACCCAGGAGCCATCCCCAAGGCCTCCTTCTTCCTGCTCCTCTGTACCTGCAGCCACGAAAATAGCTTCCCCACCTGCGTCATCCCTATAGCAGGGTCACAGTCCCCATGTACAGATGACCAGGCGAGCCCAGAGAGGGCCCTCAGCCAGTTGGAAGGGTCCAGGCCCACCTGGCAAATGGTGCTGGTTCCAGAGTCCAGCTGTGGGGATGCTAGTCCTGGTTCCACTGCTGTGTGACCATGGGCTGGTCTGTAACCTCTCTGTTTCTTGTCTGTGAAATGGGGAATAATAGCTCCTACTGCAGAAAACTTTTGTGGGATTAAACAAATGACAAGTGCTACTTGAAAATTGCTTCACACCAGGCCTGGCTCTTGGTAGGGACCATAATACCAGTTAATTGTTCTGATTATCACTATAATAATTAATGTTGCTATCGGCAGCATGAGGCCCAGCCCCCTTCCTCTGGTCCAGGCAGGGCCTGCCCGGGTGGCTCTCCAGTGCTCAGGCCCTTCCCGGCTTCCCTGGGGACTGCCAGCAGGACTAAGTGGAAGGAGAGGCCTCTATTACCCCAACCCCCGGACACAACGGCTGCGCCTCTGCTCCAGGTGCTGCCCAAGCCAGGAGGCGGCTCGATCGGTCAGGGATTGCGCTGGGCGCAGGAGGCAGGTTGGAGTGGACCTCCGGGCTGCTCACGCCCCCCCCCCCCCAAAGAGGCCTGACTTCGACCCAGGGGTCGCTGCTTGGCCACACATTCTCTCAGTTCAGGGGCACGGGGGTGTGGGCAGCCCGGGAGGGAAGACTGGGCCCAAGCACTGCAGCTGGAGCAGACGGGTGACAGGGCCAGCCACCCCCCGGGCTGCATTCACACCAAAGGCAAGCAGCCTCTGCCCTCCCACCGACGGCCTGGGCACACAGCTGTCTGCTTCCACAGCAGTCCGCCTGCAAGACCCCAACAAAGAAGCCACCCAGAGAGCAGGCACTGAGCTCCAGGGGACCACAGACCCACCCGCTGGAGAGGCCGGATGGTGGGACGCGGCACTTCTATAGGGATGGGGGGGTGGGAGGGGAGTGGTCCTCAGCCTGGCTCACCCCAGCCCCAGCACCATTCACGGAGCTCCTCATCCCTTCAGGAAGGGACCTGCTGATCAAATGTCACCCAGGAGCCACCCTTCCGGGGGAGTTCTTGTGAAAGAATGAACGGACAGACCCCGGTTCGCCCATCTGTCAAGTGCACCCATCACGGCACCCAGCCAGCACCTCACAGACTGCAAGGAAAGACAAGGAAGTTTTCACAAAGTTAGACTTCAACAGAGCGAGGGGACAGAAGAGCTCACGGAGCGGAACCCCCGCCCGTGTGCCAGGCACCAGCGCCCCTGGAGGCCACAGTCTCCTATGAGCCCCCTCCCCGTCCAGCCGCCCCCCCCAGGCTGCAGATGAGAGAGGGGCGGCCGACGGCCTGAATCTCAGAACACCAACCAATGAGATTGGAGGCCAAGGTCTCCGTGGCTGTGCCATTTGCTATTGTCACATGCATTCACATTCACACGCACTCACTGATGCACAGGTGCCCCAAGTGACTGGGACAGGAAGGAGAACGGGCTTAGACAGAAGGACCCACCACGTGGGGGCAGAGGAAAGGCCCCCACACCTACTCAGGCCCTGGGAAATGGGGCCTCTTGGGAGGCCGCACTCACCCTGTGGCCCGGTCCCCCTCCTCCTCTCTCTGGCACACACATGGTACACGACCCCCCTGAGCACCACACACTCACAGTGACATCACACTCACACACTCTGGCCAGTGGGGGTGGCCCCTCACACCGCTGTCCCAGTGACGTCACCAGCAGCCCAGAGTTGATGTCACACCCCAGGATTCTCACTGATGTCACCATACTTCTCCCTGATGTCCCCCTTCGGTTACTCCTCTTTCTTCCTGCCCAGAGGCTCATGGCCCAGAGGTCCCCAGGTCCACCTGCACATAGCCAGGGAGCCCGCAGCTAGCTCAGGATAGTGCGTGTGCAGGGACACTCTCGTGGGGCACACACCCCATGTGCAAGGCCACACGCCTGCTAATGACCTAGACGTGTCACATCCCACAGGTGTCCACAGGCAAGAGGACCGGGTGTGAGCCAGGCACCCGCACACACACCCACACACACTGCAAGCGCTCCCAGCCCCCATGTACAGCCACTCGTATTCAAATGTCCCTCAGTAACTCACCGGCGGGCAGTTGTCTAGGGCAGCTGTGTCCACCACCCTCCTCAGGGCAGGCAAGGCCAGCCCCTTCCCCAGCCCTCGCCTCTGACAGCCCGCTGTCAGGGACAGCCGCAGCCTGGACACATGCGCGCGCACACCCCAGCCCAACACCTGTGTCTCCCAGCGAGAGACCCAGCGGTGCCCTCAGAAGCAGCTGCAGGGGCGGGGAGTCCAGGGAAGGGCCTGGAGGGAGCCCCGAGCTGCAGGAAGTGCCCTCGAGTACCACATTCCTCCTGAGCGGACGGAGGGCTAGCGCCACCATCCTGGCTCCTCTCCCCCCTCTCCTCAGGCATGCCTGACACACCACAGCCTGGTGGCCTCCGTCCCAAACACAATCTCCCCAAGTGCCCACAAGCACCCGCACACACGCACATGCAGCCACACACATCAGCTCTCTCCCTCCAAGCAGTCGGAGGGCACCCTGCTGGGCCACGGAGCTGTGCATGTGTGTGTGCATGTGTGTGCGTGTGCGCAGAGATCCGGTCTACCCAGTGTCCACGCAGGGCACACGCGTCCCTCCCCACCTGCACGCACTGCCCCAGCCAACACGCCCACCCCTCCCCCTTCCCAAGGCAGTTGCTGGAGCCCACACATGCAAACACACACACTGGCACACACGAGTGCGCACACACACACACACACACACACACACGGCCGGCCCTGGCCCGGCTCTGCCAGAGCTGCAGTCTGCCGATTTCTGCTGCTCCCTGCAATCCCGCCCTGCTTGCCCCACACCAGCCCAGCGCAGCAAGGGGCAAAGCCCTTGCCAGGGTCCCCACCCCCCAGTTCTGGTCCTCCCAAAACCACCTCCCGGCTGCGAGGAAGGGGATAAAGCCCCACCCTGGCCCCCTCCCCAGGGACGGCCACCCGGTACCAGTCAGTCCCCCCTTACCAGTTAGAAGATGAATTCCTCCCCCGGCAGAACCCCCTGGGAGGGGGAGAGGGGGCTCCGATGGCCACAGATGAGGCAGCGCGGTGCGGTGTGGCACTGACCAGCGCCGCCGTCCACCATCGAGCCTCCGCACCACCACCCCAAACTGCTCACCTCCCGATTGTCCTCCGTGTCCTCCCACCTGCCTCCGCCCACCCCACCCCCATCGCCCCCACGCAGGGTGGCCCCTGGGGGTCTCAAGGGGATCCCCCGGCCAGGAAGAACTGCGGGTGGCTCCCCGGGCTCATCCTCCCCCTTCTGGTCCCCCTCCAAGCCCCACCCCCGCTGGCGGAGGGGGGTCGCCTGGGCTGCTGCCGGGGCTGCACAGTCCCCGCTGGCCGCCGGCGCTCCGATCTGGAGGAATTCACTCACCTCCAGCCCCAGCCGAGATCCGGGCGGCCGCCGCCTCCGGGCAGCGGCGGCTGCGGGGCCTGCGCGCGGGTGCGAGTGTGGCTGCGAGCGCGGGTGCGAGTGTGCGCGGCGCCCGGCGGGCTCGGCGAGCGGGCCGTGGCTCTCTGCGTGTCGTGTGTCTGTGGCGTGGCCCGTGCGTGTGTCTGTGTGTGTCTGTGAGCGAGCGTGTGCGCGCAGACACCGCCGCCCCCGCCTGCCCGCCGCCGCGCCTCTGCCTCGGCGGGGCCGGCCGCCCGGGAGGGGCCGCGCGAGCGTGCGTCAGGGGCCGCGGCGCCGTCCGTCCGTGCGCCCTGCCCGCCTGGCTCCGCAGGCCTTCCCGCAGCGAGGCCCTCCGCCCCGCGGACACACGCGCGCTCCCAGACACACACCCGCCGGGCGGGGGCTCGCCCGCTCCGCCGCTGCAGCTGCTGCGCCCGGGGAGGCGGCGGCCCCGCTGAGCCCCGGCACCCGCCGGGCGCGCCCCCGGCCCCGCCCGGGCCCCCTGCGCTGCCGGGTCGGGGCCCCGTTGCCACCGCGCATTCAACAGCTGGAGGCAAACTTGCAGCCGGCCGGGCCGCCCCCGATGCGCAGCGCCCCCCAGCGCCCGCCGGCCAAGGACGCCCCCACCTCTGGACCCGCCTCCACCCGTGGACCCTCCTCCGCCCGGTCCCTCACCCCTCGCCCCCTGCTCGCTGGTCCCGCACTCCAACGCAGGCGACCCGTGAAGTGTGGCTGCTGCGTTCCCATTTTACAGGCGGGACAACTGAGGCTCCGTAACAGGAGTGACTCTCCCAAGGTTACACAGCAAGCTTGCAGTCTTAGCCTCCAGGTCCCCCTGTCCAGTGCCAAGCCTCTTGGCGGCCGTTCGCTACTTTTCCCATCCCCCAGGAGTTTCCCCAGGAGGATTCTGGTTTCTGCTGCAGCCCAGAGACGCTTCATAGGCTCGGTGCCCCAGTCCCACACCCCAACCCAAGGTCACTCACACCGGTGCCACCTGCAAAGGAGGAGGTGGGAGACGCAGGGAGGAGGCTGGTGTCAACCCGGCCTACACCAGTGCCTGGACACAGCACCTGGTAGGAGTCTCCCCTGATGTCAGGCGCCTCCTCCCTGCCGCTGTGACCCGCAAACTCAGGCAGTTGAGCCCTGCTGCCCACAGGCCCAGTGCGTCTCACTTTTATGGGGCCGCACGCGCCAGCACCTGTCCTCAAGGGGTGCGCCACAGTTGAGCCCTGGCCGCAGGAACCCTGTAGGGGCGTCTCATCCCGGCCTGGAGTGCCGCTGCCTGGGCTGGCGCTTGGCGAATGAATGAGAGTTGGCTATTGAAGAAGGTGGAGAAGGGTGTCCCGGCTGTGGCAACTGCGGGGACCGAGGCAGAGGTGTGACGCATCCTGGGGTGTGCACGCAACTCCATGCAGTCAGGCGTTACCAGAGCAGAAAGAACAGTTGTTCAGAAAGGGCTCCCTCTTGTCATCTGAGGCAGGAAAGCTGCCCAGGATGGGGCTGGGAGGGCAGACAGGCGCTGGGAGGTGGGCCACCCCGCGATCTCAGGGACCGCTGTTGGACGTTCCACTGCTGCCCTCCACGCCTGCGCCCCAGACTGGGTGGCACACTCCTACCTACCCTTCAAGGTCCTTCTCTGCATACCCACACCAACCCTTATGCTGTCTCCGCTCTCTAATCTGAGCCCCTTTAGAGGGCAGTGGTGGTATGGCATGCGTCCCTCACACAAGGTAGGCACCACCAGGGTCCCAGCCCTGCGCCCCTGCCACAAGAGCCCTCCCCAATGCCCCGCCCCCTCCAGGAGGAGACACGAAGGCCCCGCACCCCCTGGTGGACCTGGCGCGCAACTGCAGAGGGCTCTGCGCGGTGGACCGGCCTGGCTGCAGCTCGGGCTCCGCAGCTTCCTGAGGCTGGGCACTCATCAGCTCCTGCCCGAGAGGCTGAGCAGTGGCCCCAAGGAATACCAGGCATCGAGCGGCACAGTGGCATCTTCTGGTTCCATCTGCGTGGCTTCCCAGTCATCTGCCAAAGCGCAAGTCACCACCCTCTCTGAGCTTGTTTCCCACTTGATGAAATGAGAGCAATCCCAAGGCATGTCCACATGGGCACTGCCTCCTCCCTGGGACCCCCGTGTCTGCCTGGATTTGCTCTGAGGTCGAGTTGAGCTCTAGAACAATTGCCCTTGGAAGACTTTTTCCCTTAATGGGCAGATGTGAATTGGCAAGGGTTTCAGGTTGAGCTCAGTTGCTGCCACCATAAACAAGATGGAGCTGTCCTGGGCAGAGGGTCATGGTGGACCACACCACATGGATACCTGATTGGTCTTTCTTTAGATCAGTGTGGTGCAACAGAACGTTCGCCACGGTGGGAATATAAATATCTGCACTGTCTGATACAGTAGCCACTAACCACATGTGGCTGCTGAGTGGTTAAAATTGTGGCTAATGTGACTGTGGAACTGAATTTTTAATTGTTATTTTTATTGATTTAAATTTAAATAGTCATATGTGGCTTGTGGCTACCCTGTTGAATAGTGCCGAGCCGGAAATACCATCACCTCGTTGCTAAAATAGAGCCCACACACCCCAGGCACAGCAGAGCGCACCTGGTATCCCAGCTACTTGGGAGGTTGAGGCAGGAGGATCACAAGTTCAAGGCCAGCCTCAGCAACTTAACAAGACTTTGTCTCAAAATTTAAAATAATAATAATAATAATAATAATAGCAGCTGTGGTCCAGTTTAATGGTAGAGTCCCCTGTGTTCAATCCCCAGTACTGCAAATAAGAAAAATTAAATTTAATAGAATCCAGATAGACCTCACACACACACACACACACACACACACACACTCCCTGACCAGGTCATGGGGCGGGGGGACTGGGACAAATTGGGCAGCAACCTGTCCATATCCTCTCAGAAATGGTTTCAGTCAGGCCTCCTCATCCTTCACAGATCAACTGTCATAGCCTCCTCCTCTCTTATCCCTTTGAGCTCTGCAGTTGTGCCCGGAGTCCAGGCAGGGAGGCCAATAGATTCCACTCTCGATTGGCAGCAGCTCCCTAGCTGCTCATTCTCCACGGAGTGTCAAGATTGACTGGTGATGTCTGCCTTGGGTTCATATTCAGACACATACAGTGAGCCCCTCTGCTGGAGAACAAAACCCAAACTCCCCACCACGCCCAAGTAAGGTCCTTCACAGTCAGGCCCTGGCTCAGCCCTTCGGCATCTCCAGTACCACCCTACCCCTGCTCTGGGTCCAGCAACACCAATACTTGCCTTTTCCAGAACATTCCATGAGTCTCTCATCCCATAATGCTCATGCCTGCTGGGTGTGGTGGCACTCACTTCCAATCCCAGCCACTCTGGAGGCCGAGGCAGGAAGAGGGGAACTCAGCAAGGCCCTGTCTCAAAGTCAGATGAAAGGGGCTGGGATGTCTCTCAGGGATAGAGCGGTTGCCTGGCATGTGCAAGGGCCCTGGGTCCAACCCCCAGAACAGCAAAAATAATAACCACCCCCACACCGGTGCTTTTGATCCTGCTGTTCCCTCGGCCCGGGGACTCTTTTCTCCTCTCGGATCCTCTCCCCACATGGACTTCAAGTCCATCTCCAGGTACAGCTCAAAGGCCACTTCCTCCACGAAGCCTCCCCTACTGCCCCTGACCAAGCTGGCCAACATACTTCCTCCCCGGCTCTTGCCACAGTCCCTGGAGGCTCTAATGAACAGCATCTCATGGTGTCACTTATTCTCATGTGCGTCTCCCTCCCCAACTCTCCCTTCACCGAGCCACCTCTGTCAGGTACCGCCACGTACCAGTGGCTTGCCCCGGACGGGAACCAGGCAGAGCCCGCTCAGACATTATTCTCGTGAACAAGCCCCAAGTGGACATTAGTGGTTCTGTCTGGACACCCAGCATTTACCCTCCCTCCCACCAGCACCCCGGTGTCTCCTCTCCCCACTGCCATGGAGGGTCTTGGTGAGATGCGAATCAAATGACCATCCCTGCCCCCAGCTGGACCAACTGAATGTGGGTGGAATGCTGTGTGGACGGGACAAACAGCTGGAGCCCAACCACCCCAGGGATCTCAATGCCAGATGACATGGGCCGTCCATCCTGGACTTCCGTGCCACATCCAGAGTCCTCCCTCATCCCCAGCTCTTGGACTCCCTGTGGTACAGAGGAGCCCCCCAGGCAGCCCACCAACAAGTGCCCTTTACTTGGCCGGATGTGGCTCACAACTAAATGACCCCACTGGCCTGGCCACCTGGCCTTGAGGACACTTTTTCAGGCAGATCTGCCCATCTTTGGGGCTTAGAGAACAGAGGACCAGAAGGAAAGGACATGGGGCTCGGAGCGGCGGGCACCATGCAGGTTGAATTGTAGGTCGCGCCCTTCTTCCTGAGGTGAGTGTCCTCACACTTGGCCTCCGCGGCATTTTGAGTTGATGCTAAGAAAAATGGGTTAAGTGATTCTTTTAGAGACACACACACATCCCGCGTACACACGCCCGGGAGCGCGCACAGGAGATCACATTCCTGTCCAGATCCAGACCAAAACCCCAGACTTCCCATTGGGCCTCAGGTGAGGAACGAGGGTCACTGGAGGAGCCAGTGGGGAGACTAGGAAGAAACCCTGCCCACCATGGAACCAGCCCGCAGGAAACAGGGGCAATGGAGACGGGAAGGCGGGCCCTCTGATCTGGGTGTTGTTTCTCTGTGCACCATGACAGGGTAAGCTGGGTTGAGGGCAGGGACTAGGGGACAAGCCATTCCTGGTCCTAAGACGAAGGAGAGGATTGGAGCTGAGGTTCAGAGAGTGGCTATGAGGGGGACAGGACCACACGTCATGGACGGGGAGCCCCGCCCCCAGGAGGCCTGCTTGGGAAGAGCCTGGAGGACACAGGTTCTGAGGGACCCTCCCTGCACCTCCACCCCCCCTGCCACCTTCCCTGTCCTGCTTCCTTCTGAAGAGTGCGTGTTGATCAGATTAGTCATCTGTGCGGAGCAATGAATTACCTCAAAACTCCGCGGCTTGAATCAGCAGAAAAATAAATAAAAGAGAAGCTTCCTATTTCAGTCTCCATGGCCTGGAATCTGGGAGCGGGTGGCTCAGGCTTGAGGGGCCTTGCGAGTTTGCCATCAGGAAGTCTGGCTGGGCCCCCACCCCACCCGACACTGGACGGGCTGAGGAGTTGCCCCAGCATGGTGGCCGAGGTGGCCGGCAAGCTGGTGCTGGCTGTTGGTTGGGGGCCTCAGTCCCTTGTCATGTGGACGGCTCCACAGGACTGCCTGGGTGTCCTCGGGACATGGCAGCTGCTGCCCCCAGAGCGAGAACAAGGCAGGAGCCACCGTGTCTTTCATAATGTGTCCTCAGAAGCCACCCACCGTCAGGTCTGCAGCTTCCTCGTCACACAGGTCCCTCTGCTCACACGGCAGGCTCCACCCCGGGCGTGGATTCCAGGAGCCAGGGCTGTCCGGAGCTGTCAGAGTCACATCTGTCACATCGCTCTGCAGACTAGCGAGGAGGAAAGGGCAGTAGGGTGGGTGCTGGAGCAGGACGATGCCACCCCACAGGGTCCTGTGGTTCTGGGAGTCTCTCTGCAGCCCACAAGGCAAGGGCGGTTCCAAACCAGTGTTGCAAAGGGGTGTACACAGAGGTCCTCACGAGGTCGGAGGAGGGGGAAGGGTGCCCAGGAATGCGGCCCAGTGTCCCTGCGAGGGCCTGAGGCCAGGGCCACACTCTGGGGAATAGGATCCAGTTGGCCCTCTGACACAAAGATCCCATAATGGAAGGGGACCCGGAAGATCCCATTCGGAGTGCTGACGCCTCTTGTCCACCTGGCTCGGGGCCGAGATGGCTAGATGGTGAGGGTTGCTAGGCTACCTCCCACCAGTCTGGGTAAAGCAGCCCAGGAACGTGCCCCCGGTCATCAGGGGGACAGGAGTCTGTGTCCTGTGGATACAGCTGGTGCCAATTCTGTGAGCAGTTCTGTGTCCGACCCAGGGCTGTGTCCAGCCCCTCACCAGGCCACACACAGGGTTCTTGGGGAGTTTCCCACCCAACAGTGCCAGGGTCCGACGGACCCCACCTCAGCATGCTCCATCAGAGGTGGGGTCTGCAGGGCATTGACAGCCCCATAGTGGACACCTCCCCAGCCCCCCGAGCCGGCGGCCTCCTGAGACACCCCCAGGAGGAGCTGGCCGGCGGAGGCGGGGCTCTCTGCATTGGCCTGACACACTGCCCGAGGCAGGCCAGGGAGCCTGCGCAGCTGGGTGTCTGCCATTTGGGCCTGAGCACCCTGGGTAGAGGTCCAAGACTCTGTCATCCTGGGATCCTGCTGCCACAGCCGGGGGTGGCGTGAGTCTCAGTGGCTCAGCAGTCACCTCGCGGTGAGCGGGGCAGCCGGCCTCATTACACCATCTATCTGGCTCTGCCTGAGGGACGCTGGGGAGTGGGGCACGCCTGCTTCCACGCCCTGGCCTGGAACTGGGGCAGCCCGAGGCCCCTGGGAGCTGGAGGTCAGCGGCCAGGCTTGTCGCCACCGACCTGCTGCTGGCTCGGAGGCTGCGGAGGCAGCAGAGCCTGGGAAGGCGCTCCCTGGCTGCTTTCTTCAGGGTCTCCCTCTGCTCAGAACTCCCAGGCTCTGACTGCACAGGGGACAGCGCTGTCCTCAGCCTGGCGTCTGGGCCTGTCTGCACTCTGGCCCCCGTCTACCTAGATCACAAGAAGAGCTCAAAAGGGGGCATCTACTCTCTTTCAGGCTCAATGCCAAGTGCTCCACATGAATTCAAGTCTCGGTGAACACAACCATCCTGAGAGGCGCCGATTCTTTTTGTTCCCATTTTATTGATGAGGCTCAGAGTTGCTGAGCAATTTGACCAAGATCACACAGCGAGGAAAGAGCAATGATTCACCCAGGTTTTCCTGCTGAGGCAGCCGGGTTGTGATCACAGGGCCCTTGGGTGATTTAGGTGAGTCTCATTCTTAAGCGACTAGAGCCTGTCACTTCCCAGAAGGGCTCTCTCAGTCTAGAATCTGCATGTCTGAAGGCCCCTATGGGTAGGGGACCCCAGCCCTGTGGTGAAGGAGGGTTGGTGGCTGTTACGAAGTTGCTCCAGCCTCAAACCTAAATGTTACCGGATGCCAACTGGGCTGCCACAATCTGATCCTTCAGTAACTCCTGTCTTCTCTGCCCCCAAACCATGCCCTCTCCCCCACCCACTGGGACAAGGCTGGGTCTGTCCTACGGTGGGCAGGTCAAAAAATACTTGCTAAATAAAACCATGAAGTGTGTGCCCTGGTGAAGTCACCCAGAGGGGAAGAGGAAATGGGTGGGAGAAAGGAAGGGGCGGGGCTGGGGCGCTGGGCGCACCTATCGCAGCCAGGAGTCCTGCAGCCCGGGGGGCAGGTGTCCTGTCACCTCTCTTTCAAGCACAGTGGCTGTGTGCCCTTCCTTCACCCTCTGGATGCCCTGGTGGCATCTGTCCCTTTCTGGCCCACAGCCCAGACCTGAGATTAAAAAGTGACCTCTGCCCTCACCCCCTGGAACCCTTGGGTTGCTCTGAGCACGTCTTCACCTGCACCTTCCCTGAAGCCTCCCCATCCCCTACATCACCTGCTTCCTGCCTGCCCTCAGTGCTGGTCCACGGAACTCCAGGCCACCCCCAGAATCAGCCCAAGCAGACCCTGGTGTGGCCACACCCCAACGACACTGTGACTCCGCTGCTCTGGCCAGGCAGCCAAGTGCCGGATGCCTCCCCAGAGCCCAGCCCAGTGCCTGCTGGGAACTCAGCTCCCAACCCCAAGAAGGGGAGACCTGGAGATGGGGCCCTGATGCAGGACCCCGCCAGCAGCTGCGGGAAGGCCAGGAGGCGGATAAGCCCAGGGTCAGGGCCACAGCCAAGCAGGCCAGATGGAGCCAGGACAGCCCTGCACTCCTTGGAGGGGATCACCAAGTCCCTCACCACTCACGGGGTGCCAGGTAATGTCACGGGTGCCCCATCCTCAAAACAACCTGAGAGGAAGTTATCACCCCGAACTCGTGGTTGTAAGTGACACAAGCTCAAGTGCAGCCCAGGTTGAACTGGCTTCAACTCAAAAGATGGTGGGCTGATCCCATAAAGTTGCTTGAGGGAGGCTGGGAAGGGGAAGGAGGCCACCAGCATCCCTCTCTCTGTGCCCAGTTCTCTCGGGGTCACACTCCTGATGGCAGCAGAGCCGGGAGCTCCCACAGTCCCGGGCCTCAGCCCCCCAGACGCTGGTCCCAGTGGGGAGAGCTTTCCCGCCTCACCACCCAACACCGCTGGAGGAGGGTTCTGATTGGGCCTGCCTGGGTCACATGCTTACTCCCGGCCCAATCACTGCAGCCAGGGTAATGAGGGTAGATTGAGGGCGGGGCCTGGGTCTGGAGCCCCACCCTGGTAACCAGGGAGACGGACGCTGAGCAGAGAAAGCAATGGCGGCCCTCTTAGCATGAATGTTCTTTTGGAAGTTTTAGATTTAGAGAAAAAATATGCAAAGACAGCAGGAGAGTCCGCCTGCACCCGTCCCCCCGCGTCCCGATGTTCACATGGATCAGTGCGTTCGTCAAAATTAAGAGATCAGCACTGACCCAACCACACGTCACTCAGACTCACCTGTTTTCCCACTAATGTCCCCTTTCTGTCCCAGGATCCCACCTAGGACACCACACCACATTTACTAATGCTGCCTCTTTAGCCTCCTCTGGCTGTGACAGTTCCTAGTTCTGTCCTTGCTTTCGATGACCTGGACAGTCTCGAATGTCCCTCCAGTTGGGCTTGTCTAATGTTTTCTCATCAGTCGGGTCCTGGGGGAGAACAGCACAGAGGTGTGGTGACATGGTGGTTGCTGCCTATCACAGAGCACATGACATCCATGGGGCCCGTGGCTGAGGTTAACAGTGGGGGGTTGGTTCAGCTGGGGTCGCATTCCGGTGAACCGGTAGGAAACTGAGGCGCTGCAGGGCTGGGCTGGTGGGAGGCAGGCTGTCTGACCATCATCCCACAGTCCGTTCATGTTCCAGGGAGGGAAACTGAGGCAGGAGCCTGGCCCACCAAAAGGGAAGTGGGAAGGACTGGCCCATGAGGCAGATGTCCACATGGAGCAAGAGGACTGAGCCCAAGACCGCATGGGGGATGAGACTCTGTTAGGATTGTTCCGGGGGCAGAAGACCCTAGCAAGAGGAGCAGGAAAAGAGACGGGCCTGGCCCTGGACTGGGGGAAGGAAGGAGGGAGGGGCAGGCTGACTGGGTCAAGCCATGCAGGAGGCTCCAGGGAGGAGAGGGACACGACTCTAGGGACAGGAGAGCAGTGAGGTCTGCCTCAGGAGGCAGGAGAGCAGAGTGTTCAAGGGCCTTGACCCTGGAGTCCCACAGGCCTGGGTTCCATCCCCGCGCCCCGCGCCCTGACTGGGTGGTCAGGGCAGGTGACTGCTCCCCAAATGCTTCCTGGACTCCCTGGTCCCCAGCTCTGCCTGCCCTGTTCGCTGCCCGAGGGCTCAGATCTGAGCCAGCTGCTGACCTCCCAGCCTGGACCAGCGGCAGGCCCAGCAAAGCCCCTCACTCCAAGGACTCAGCGCCTCCAGAGCATTAAAGCAAGATGGGGTCCCCTTCCGGGTGGAGCCTGGGGCACCACCGGGGTCACAGACCACACAGCCCGCCCAGCCCAGCCCCGGTGGCCTCCTGCCCCTGTGTCCTGGCTGCAGATCTCCCCACAGCTCCATGGCCGCTCACCACAGGCCCCGGCCTGCTGCTCAGGCCAGAGGGGCTGCTGGCTCCACGCGGCTTCCCTCGGCTCACCCTGGCTGGCAGGGGGCATGAGATGGACTCCGAGGTGCCGCCTACCATTGGACGTCATGTCCTATAGTTTTATGGCTCTAATATCTTTCCCCAGGAAGCTCCTGAGCGCCGTGACCCCAGATGCCAGCAGCCAAGGGGTCCACCTCCCCACGTGCTCCCACAGCCCCGCTGGTCCCCGCGGAGTTGGGGCTTTAGCTGAGAGGAGGATGGGGGTCACGATTTTATGCACTGACGTTTTGCAGATTTGGACGGGGAGGGAGCCGTGAGCGTGGCTCAGCCCCTGAAGTGCAGCCGTCTAGACGCCCGGGTACCTGGCTTCCCTGGCCAGGGCGTCCAGCTGGCCGCTCCTGCACCCCTTCGCCTTCGCCTGTCTTCTCCCACCATCCTTGGAGGTGGAGCCTCGGGACCTGCCTGCACCTCCCTGCTGTGCCCTGGGGACATGGGCCTGTGGCCAGTCTCACTGACAAACGCAGCCTGGCCCAGCGCGGCTCCTTTACTCACCATGTGGGGTGTCCAGGGTTCTGGGAGGGCTCGGCTGGGTCATCCTGCCCTGGCAGCTGGACGTCTGTGGGGCTGCCACCATCTGGAGGCTCAGCTGGCCTGGGCGGGACGTCTGGGAGGCTCAGCCACAAAACTGGCATTTGGTACCACTGTCGACTGGCTGGGGCCCTGGAGCCAGTGACTGAGGGCTTCCACCTGGCCTGGCAGAAACCGGGGGCTGGGATTTGACAGACAAATGGATTCCTCCAGACCAAGTGTCCAAAGAAAGGCCAGGGGAAGCCATGTGCACCAGGAAACCACAATGTGTCACCTCCACTGCTTCCTACCGGTTATCAGCAAGTCACTAAGTCCAGCTGGTCACTACCTCCAGTCCAGATTCTTTTTTTTTTTTTGGAGGTACTGGGGATTGGACCTAAGAGCTCCTTGGGGAGCCGTCAGGGCCGCAGAGAACAGACCCTTCTTCCCTTTGTCACACACAGTAATAGACTCTGAAAAGATCACGTTCTGGAGGATCACAGCTGAGTCTCGCAAGCTAATAGAATCTCGGCGTCAGCGGTGGAGACACAGGTCCTGCAAGCTCTCCAGGGCTGAGCTGCGGCCGGTGACGTGGCGCGGGGCAGGGGGAGGCTGCAGGGTCGGGGAGGGGAGGGAGGAAGCCCTGGGGGGACAGAGGAAGGGGCGAGGGTGGGGAGAGAGGCCCGCCTGCTGTCACCCTAGAGGAGGCGGTTGGCGGGCGAGCCTGCCCTGTTACTGATGGGTTTTAATTATGCAAATCAGCCCAGGGCCTGTGCCTGGCACAGGCTTGGCATCCATCAGCTGGCAGCAGAATTAATCAATAAATAACCAGCTGGATGGGGCCGGGCCTGGGCACCAGCCACACCCCACCCCCACCCAGCTGGCGGCCGCGGGAGAACGAGGGCCGCAGCTCAGGCCGCGGGCGCTGCACACACGCACGTACAACCCCGGGCGGCGGCAGCTTCAGGCTCCTGCGTGTGCCCAGGCAGATGCACCTGTGCGTGCAAGGCACACTCGCAGACTCGGTGAGCCGCGCCCCCAACCCCGTGGGCCCCAGACACAGAAATGCAGCAGGAAGACACACCCTCAGCCAACCTTGCCCTTGACCTCTCGCTCTCAGCCACAGCGCCCAGTGACGCTGGCTGGGCCCATGGCTCACAGATGAGGAAAGCCACCCAGAGGAGGAATCTGCCGGGGGACGCGTCCAGGGTTCCTCCCTCTGCCAGACCCAGCCCCACTCAAAGATGTGGAGTGCGATCGGAGTGGGGACCACTGAGGCAAGGCCCCCTCCCAGAGAGCAGGGCCCTTGGTGACCTGGGAGAGGGCAGGCGGTGGCCGAGTGGGCACACGGGTGGCAGGCAGGCAGGCAGTGAGCTCGGGCGCCAGCCCTCCCAGCTCTCCAGGGAGCCCTGACGGATGGCTCCTCCTGCCGCCACAGCCCGCCCATGCCCACTCAGCGCGGCCATAAATCAGCCTCAGCTCAGCCTGGGCTGCTCCTGGCTCACGTTCCAGCGTCAGGGGAGGAAGGCGGCAGGGAGAAAGGTCCTCCTCCCTCCTCCCTCTTCCCTCTCTGCCTCCAGTGCCCACCGTCTCTCCTCCTCGGACTGGGGACCACTAAGTACCACACGAGAGAAGAACGAGGATCTCCAGATGTCCAGCCCTGAGATCCCCACTCGGGGTCTGGGGACCGGGCAGCGGGCAGCTCTGGGCAGCCACTTCCTGAGCATCCGCTGAGCGGTTTCCTCGCAGCACCTGGGAGGCAGGGGAAGCAGAAAGGTGTCCTCCAGCAGGAGCACAAAGGGAGGCCAGGACAAGGCCTTGGAGACCCCTGGGGCATCGACCTGTGGGGACCACTCACTTCTTAAAGCCACTGAGCCACACCCCAGCCTTTTTTAAATTTGAGACAAAGTCTCACTAAGTTGCTGAGGCTGGTTCTGAACTTGCAGTCCTCCTGCCTCGGCCTCCCGAGTCACTGGGATTACAGGCATGGGCCACTGTGCCTGGCCCGCTTTTCTTTTTATGTGACAGGGTCTCACTATGTTGCCGATCTGCCTGCGTCCACAAACTTGCCTTTCTCACAAGTTGCCAGCTAACACTGAGACTGCAGGTGTGGGGGCTGCACCCTGAGAACCCCCAGCCCCCGCTGGTGCTCACTGGCCAGCTCGGCTCCACTGCCTCACAAGCTCTCTGACTTAGCGAGGTGAGCAAGTGTCCAAGGCCACACAGGGAGAGGGTGGCCCAGGCCTCACCTCCCAGCAGAAGGGGCTCTCAGCAGGAAGTGGGGGCCCCCGGAGGAGGAGGAGGCTCCATCCCCAGCTCACCTGTCCTCCTTCCCCTTTTCTCCCAACCCCCATTGACTCCAGGAGTGAAAAGGCAGAATATGCCTTTCTGGCCAGAGATAATCTTTTAATCTCTTTGGCTTTAATCTTGCAGCCCAATATAAACCCAAATCCTCCCAGGGAAGGGAAGGGGTGGGGGACCCAGAGCTGTCCTGGGGAGGGCAGCAGGTAATCTAGGCTTTAGCATCTCACTGCCCACAGATGTCCCACCCTGCCTCTGGGAGCACTGGGCCAGAGGCAGAGGCAACAGAAGATGAGCAGGCAGGAGCAGCCAGATGGGCCAGGCAGGTGGGATCAGCTGTTCAAAAGCTTTCTTAAAGAAGACCCGAAAAGCATCAGCCATAAAAGAAAAGCTCTGAAGGGGGCTTCATTCAAATGAAGAACTTAAAATTAGCAAAAAACACCATTAAGAGAAGAAGAGCCTAGCCACAGGTCAGGAAAGGTATCTTAATACAAATCTAGGATGAGGACTAGTATTACCATATATAAAGCACACCTACAAATCAAAACCAGTAACCCACGGTTTTAAATAGGCAGAAGATATGGACAGGCGCTTCATTAAAGAGACCATGTATCACGATGGCTGGTTTGCACTTGAAAAGACATCAGCAACCTTCAGAGAGAGAGAGATGGAAACCATCCAGTTACCTTTTCCACCCAGCAGGATGACCACAGCTTAAGTCCGGAAACAGCAAGTATGGGTTGAAGAATCCCCATCACAGCTAGGGCAGTGTTGCGGGTCAGCACTGTGAAGACCTGCCCAGCAGTTTCCTACTGCTCCCGATGGAATGTTTGTGTTGCCTACAAAATCCACCCTGAAACTCGGTTACAGATGTGATAGCACTAAGAGGTGGGGGCTTCGGGTGGTTGTAAGTCACAGGGGCGGGGCACCTCCTGGATGGGGTCAGCACCCTTATGAAAGAGGTTCAGGGCACTCTTCGGCCCTTTTGCTCCTTCTGCCATGGGAGCACACGGCAAGAAGGCACAAGCCCTCGCCAGATACTCAGTCTGGCAGATCTTGAACTTATCGGCCTCTGGCATTGTGAGCAGTGAGTTTCCCTTGTCCATAAGCTGCCCAGTTTCAGATGCCTGGTTGGAGTAGATGCATGGACTGAGACACTTGGGTAAATTCACACCTGTGCTGTGACCTGGCCAATCTGCCCCTAGGAATCACCCAGAGAGACGGCAGCGTCTGTCCACACCGTGACCATGAGTGCTCCCTGCAGATCCTCTCACTTTAGCTCCAACAGAAAGCAACCCAGGCGTCTGACCACAGGTCCCTGATCCTCTCTGTGGAGCCCTCCCCACCCCTGGATGCTTACCCTGAACCATTTAATAGAAGAGACACAGCCTCAAGGTGGCATGGGAACAGTCCCTCACAGACTCCACCCACCGATGCCCTGGGACGCGGACAGCCCTGAGAGCTTGCCCTGGGCACCAGTTCACAGACACACACCCACCGCCTCCCTGAGAGGTCCATGGTGCCCGGGAGACCTGATGCCCAGGCCCCAGATGCTGAGGGTCAGCCTCAAACTGACCTGGGCCAGGCCTGTGACCACGGCACCAATGGTGCTCCATGCAAGGTCACTGCTGCTGGGGACCTTGACATGAGGGCCGTGGAGATGGCTGTTGCCCATCTGGACAGCAGGCCCTGCCCTGGGGATGAAGGAGAAACCGGAGAATATTTACAAATCCTAAAGGACAAACAACTGAGGTAACCCGGCTGGGACCGAAGCTCGTCCTCCTCTGTTGTGTCACCCAAATGGAGCAACTGGCAGGAGCTGCCCCGAGGCTCAGGAGAGCAGAGCTGAGAAGCCCACACCAGGACCCCTCAGGGACTGCCTGCTGGGCAGGGCACTGTGGTGGGCACCAGGGAAGGGCCCTGGGTGGCCTGGGTCCAAATCCCTGCTCCCGAGCCTCCCGGACGTCCCGCCCAGGCCAGCTGAGCCTCCAGATGGTGGCAGCCCCACAGACGTCCAGCTGCCAGGGCAGGATGACCCAGCCGAGCCCTCCCAGAACCCTGGACACCCCACATGGTGAGTAAAGGAGCCGCGCTGGGCCAGGCTGCGTTTGTCAGTGAGACTGGCCACAGGCCCATGTCCCCAGGGCACAGCAGGGAGGTGCAGGCAGGTCCCGAGGCTCCACCTCCAAGGATGGTGGGAGAAGACAGGCGAAGGCGCAGGGGTGCAGGAGCGGCCAGCTGGACGCCCTGGCCAGGGAAGCCAGGCCCCGGGCGTCTAGACGGCTGCACTTCAGGGGCTGAGCCACGCTCACGGCTCCCTCCCGTCCAAATCTGCAAAACGTCAGTGCATAAAATCGTGACCCCCATCCTCCTCTCAGCTAAAGCCCCAACTCCGCGGGGACCAGCGGGGCTGTGGGAGCACGTGGGGAGGTGGACCCCTTGGCTGCTGGCATCTGGGGTCACGGCGCTCAGGAGCTTCCTGGGGAAAGATATTAGAGCCATAAAACTATAGGACATGACGTCCAATGGTAGGCGGCACCTCGGAGTCCATCTCATGCCCCCTGCCAGCCAGGGTGAGCCGAGGGAAGCCGCGTGGAGCCAGCAGCCCCTGTGGCCTGAGCAGCAGGCCGGGGCCTGTGGTGGGCGGCCATGGAGCTGTGGGGAGATCTGCAGCCAGGACACAGGGGCAGGAGGCCACCGGGGCTGGGCTGGGCGGGCTGTGTGGTCTGTGACCCCGGTGGTGCCTGGGCTCCACCCGGAAGGGGACCCCATCTTGCTTTAATGCTCTGGAGGCGCTGAGTCCTTGGAGTGAGGGGCTTTGCTGGGCCTGCCGCTGGTCCAGGCTGGGAGGTCAGCAGCTGGCTCAGATCTGAGCCCTCGGGCAGCGAACAGGGCAGGCAGAGCTGGGGACCAGGGAGTCCAGGAAGCATTTGGGGAGCAGTCACCTGCCCTGACCACCCAGTCAGGGCGCGGGGCGCGGGGATGGAACCCAGGCCTGTGGGACTCCAGGGTCAAGGCCCTTGAACACTCCGCTCTCCTGCCTCCTGAGGCAGACTCCATGCTCAGAGGCAGCTGTTGACATCAAGGCCACCTCCCTTGTTCCTCCCCATATCTCCTGCAGGAGGGGGAACTGACTCCCGGCTGCCGCTGCTCCGGGCTTCCCCGGTGCTCTCCTGGCGGCAGAAGGAGCAGCCCAGAGCTTCTCCCCTGGCTGAGGTTTATGGAGGTAAAAATAAGTGGTGATTATCAGTGACTCATTTGTCAAATGCAAGGTCACCAATCCCATTTGTCCCTGTCACTAAGACAGCGTCAGGAAGCTCCTCACATCCCAAACTCTCCCCTCTGACGCTGGTGGCAATTCCAGCACAAGAGCCAGGGGACCCCAAGGACAAGAAGCAATTTCAGAGCGAGCACTGCGGAGCCCAGGCGTGGTCCAGGTCAGTGGGGAGGGGGGAGCGGGGGGAGAGGGAAGCCCCCAAAGGCTCGGCCCTCAGCTGCCAAGGCTGTGCACAGTCACACACAGGTAATCCCCTCCGACCCAGGGCAGGGGCTTAAGCCTCTATCCAGGCGCCCTGGCCCTGCCCCCAGACACACAGGCCACCTCAGTCCCTTGGCGGGATTCCCACAGGCTCAGCAAGGAAACCCCGCGGGGCTAGAAGCCAAATGCAACAGAGGACGACCTGGGGTTACACAACTCACACACACACACACACACACACACACGCATCTGCACGGACCAACCACAGACTGGACACAGCTGCACGCCAGTTTGTCCTCCCACAGGCACGACAAACCCTGGAGCATCGTCCTGTCCTGGAGGAAGCCACAGAAGCACTCGAGGGGGGATTCTGTCCCCTGAGGCCCTGGCACCCCTGCTCCACTGGCGCCCCAAGTCACCTGCACAGGGAGCCAGTCCCAGCCAGGGCTCTCGGTCACCTCGTTCCCGTCCCCAGGAGCGTCCCCACCCCATGCCTTCTCCCTCACCGTCCCACCGAGCCCAGCACCATATCGCCTTGTGGCCTCCTCGGAGGCCACCACAGTCACTGCTGGACGCAACCCCACCATGCCTGGCTCCTCTGCTGCGGCCGCCTGGGAGGAACTGGTGGCTCTTCTCACTTCCCAGAGTGCGTGAGAACACAGCAGTTTGAGAAGAGTCATTGGAGGCCAGAGGACAAAGGGACCCCGTCACCACACAACAGCTCCAGTCGTTATGGATTCTCACAAATTCCAAAGCAGGAAGAGGGCTGGGGACGGGGACAGGCCATCTCCCTTTAGATCCCCTGTTTGTGGTTAATTCACATCACACCACAGAGAGAGGCAGGCATGGCTGAGGTTCCATTTCACGGAGGGGAAACTGAGGCCCAGGGACTGGCCGAGACTTGCGGAAGACCCAGCCCTGGCTTGGTCCTCCTGGCTTGTGCTGGGACTCCGATGGCCCCAGGCCCTGGGGGAGGATGCGGAGGGCTCGTGATCCTGCCCTGCGTTCTTCTCCTCTCTGGAAAGAACCAGCGGAGTTCAGCTGGAGGGCAGGCCCAGCACAGGCAGTCAGAGCAGCTTGGCAGCCCCGCATGGGACAGCCCTGACCTTCACCAAATGGCACGATTATTTAATTGATGGCTGCTGTCCCAGCTGGTCATGTTTGTTCAGCAGGATAGAGAGACATCGACGTGATTTTCTTCCCCAGTTGGGAAGAATTTTGGTAGAATCTCAGTGCAGAGGGTCCACTCTGATGCCCTTTTTCCCATAGGTCCCCCAAGCCTGGTGTAGTCCCCCCAGCACCTCCCCAGACATCTTAACCTTCTGGTCAGTCCTACCTGGCCCTGGCCTGGGTGGAGCCAGTGGTGAGACCTGAGTGCCCCCTGCTGGTGACGGCCCACACCGCCCATGGGACGCCAATCCTGCATCCAGGTGGTGGACCCCACCCTGGGGTCTCCAAGTGCCAGGCTGGCTGAGGGGCACATGTGTGAAGCCTGAGGAGGAGCTGGGGCAGGACCTGAAGGAGCTGGGGTGGCTCCATCCTGTTCCAGCAGCAGGGAGTGTGACTGGGGGAGGTCCCTGAGTGGACTCCAGGCTCGGTCAAGAAGGCAGGGATGGATGTCCAGCATGGACCATGGGGGGCTCAGGAACCGGGAGCTGGAGGAAGCCAGGGATGAGCGAGTGGCTGAATGAAGTCACTGCCTCTAAAAGGCGCTGTGAATCCCTCGTGAGAGGAGAGACTAGACGACGGCAGCGAGCTTGCTTGTGCTCCGGGTTTATTCTGATGTGAGTTAGGTAGAATCCTGGCCCAGCACATCCACGGTGTGAGAAACCAGGGTCTGCAGGTACAACAGAATCCATGGAAAGAAAGCATCAGGTAAATAACGTGCACCCCCCGCGCAGCACCTCGCACTGGCACCCGGGGTGGCCACGGATGAACGAACGGATGGACGAAGGAGGAGATGTTCAGGCAGATTGGGGATGTGGTCCCCTATTTGGCCAGGTGGTGCGGTCACCTGGGAAGTCTGTCCTTTGAATGTTGGGGGAAGGTGCTGAGGAGGAGGTGGGTGTGTCCTGGGCAGTCCTCAAATGATGGGAAGCCAGAGGCGCTCTACGGGCCCGATTACGGGACCACTGGGCTCCCCCGCCTTTTGAGAGAGCGACGGGGTACTCAGGCCACCGGGAGTCCTCTGCCGGGTGAGTGTGGAGCACCCACATCCCGAGGTTTCAGGCAAGTGGGGGAAAATGGCCTGGTGCCTGTGCAAACCAGCTCTGGACTGACCCAGCATGAAGCGAGTGTGTGCCCACCCTGGTCCTAGTGACCCGAGTCACGGCAGTCACGGCGCCCCCTGTTCACCCCGCTCCTCGCTTTTTATTCGGTCTACGTCTTGATATCACAGCGCTGTGTGCGGAGCACAGAGCGCCTGCTGTCCTGAGTTTATAAGCTCATGGATGGGACCTTTCTCCCCTGAAAAACGACCCCCCGTCTTGAAAGCCGCGACGGCTGATGATGAACTTGCATTAATAAATGCGGTTAATGCGGTTATAATCTGCTCAGCCCTCTCCATTGGGTCCCAACTCGCCCATCGTAACTTCCAGCGGAGGCCCGGGTGCTGGCCTCTGCAGAGGCCGGCGCACTGCCCTCCGCCCCACGCAGAAGACTGCATGATGGGTGAGCAGCTCGATTGTCTTGTTAGACACTCCGGATAAGAGAAAAAGAATTTCCACTCATGAATTTTCATCGCTCTACCTCTGGGAAAAAATTGAGAAAAATAACTGTTGTGCTCTTGGCGAAGACGGGCGGCCACATGCGTCGAGTCTGGTTCTTATGTCAGTTTAACAGCATTCAAACGGCTGAGTTTTTTGTCCTCTGATAATACTACGTGCACAGTTAGCTTTGAGAGGATTTTAAAACAAAGCATAAATAGATTTGACATAGCACAGGGTCAGAATGAGCTCTGTGGATGGCAAGTTATTCGATATTAATTCTATTTTATGAATAAATGCAATTAAGTTGCAAATCCCTTAACAGAGTGAAATGTTGGGCCAGTGTTTTAATTGGTATTAGGAAATGTCAGATTAGCATCCCAAAGGAAGACGGAATCTTGGGCACGATGCTGAAAACATATGTGTTAGTTTTAAAGCTGTGTCTTGCTCTTTTGCACAACTACGGGCACAGAAATTGGTGCATCCACCCTCAAGGGCAGCTGGGCAGTATCCGAAGGTGCATATGGATGCACCTTCTCTCAATCTCAATCCCACTGCTAGAGATCCATCCTCCCATATGCTCAGCACGGACATAACACGAGCACAAGAAAACTCATTGACACACTGTCAGAGCAGCAGCCTGAACAGCCACCAACAGGACTGGCTCAGGGAAAACTGAAGAAGTCAAATTTGGAATACCGCCTTGGCCAGAAGAGATGGGGCTTCAACAACACAGCCCAGTCAAAACCCAGGCACAGGACACGAACGGACATTTCTCCAAAGAAGATATGCAAATGGCCAACGGCACCTGAAAAGATGTTCAGCATCACCTGTCACTAGGGAGACGTGAATCAAAGCCACAGTGGGTCCCATTTCACACCAACTGCGATGGATATTAAACACACGCACACCAAGAAATAAGGGTTGGTAGGATGTGGAGAAATTGGAACTTCTGTGCTTTTCTAGTGAGAATATAAAATGGTGTAGCTGCTATGGGAATATTATCAGAGTTCTTTAAAACACTTAAAACATGGAATTATCACATGATCCAGTAATTCCACTCCTGGTATATACCCTAAAGAATCGAAAGCAAGGACAAATATTTGCACACCCAGGTTCACAGCATTATTCATAGGTGCAAAAAGATGGGAACAACCCAAATGATCATCAACAGACAAATGGATAAACAAAACATGACAGACACAGTGGAATATTATACTGTCATAAAAAAGGAATGGAGTTCCAATATAGACTACAACATGGATGAACCTTGACAACATTACACTTAGACATTATGAAAAAGTTTTGGTGTTGGTCACACAACACTATGGATGAATGTTGCTGAATTACATGCTTAAACATGATCAAAATGGCAAATTCGTGGTATACATATTTTAACAACATTTTAAGAATACTTTTAAGGTGAGGAAGTCTAAATCTCTTCCTGTGATCATAGGCCATCTTTGGTGACTGACTTCTACTAAAGTCACGCCGCCCGACTTCCCAGGTGAGTTCAGAAGAGGCGGCAGTTTCTGCAGAGCTATCTTGGCTGGGAAGCCTGAGCCTCCGTGGAAGAGTCCAGGAGCCCTACAGAGCCCCACAGAGACACGGGACGGTGGCATAGGGCTCCACCATTCCAGGCCCAGCTCAGGGAGTCTCCCCACCTAGGGAGGTGAGGGACAGGTGAGGCCCCAGCCTGGGGCCACCCCCACTCAAGCACCCTGTGAGCCCTACCAGACTGCAGATCCATGAGCAAAATAAGGGTCACTGCTGTTTAAGCCACAGTTTGGGGATGATTTGCTGAGGTCATAGGTAAATGCTACTGCAAACACATGCTGTGTATTAGAATTTATTTCAATTTGATTAATTCAGAGTCATCGTATATAAGTCCTTCTTGCCAAGCAATTGGTCAATTGGAGGTTTTGTTCCCTCTAAAGTCCCCAAGGTTGCTTCCACCCCAGTGCTGGATGAAGCTGGGGTCCTGCGGTTGGAGAGACAGGGGCTTTAGTTCCGTCCAGAGGACTCTTTACCCAGACGACAAGGACATGAGCAGGAAGGAGAAAGGTCGCTGGGGTGCCCAGTGTGGAGGTTTCCACCCCAACACTTCTATCCCTGGGCAGGGCTCCTGCTCAGAGACCCTGAAATAAAATCCAGAATGAGGAGGAGGAGATAGGTGATCAGTCATATATCATATGAGGTGGGATTTCAAGGGACTTGAGCCGAAATTATATGGGCAGAGCAAGAGGACTCCAGGCTAGGGGCTCTAGATTTGTTTTATTTTATTTTGGAGGGAGGGTACTGGGGGTTGAACTCAGGGGCACTTGCCCACTGAGCCACATCCCAGCCCTATTTTGTATTTTATTTAGAGACAGGGTCTCACTGAGTTGCTTAGCATCTCACTTTGGCTGAGGCTGGCTTTGAACTGGAGATCCTCCTGCCTAAGCCTCCCGAGCAACTGGGATTACAGGCGTGCACCACTGCACTGGGCTTCTAGGTCTATTAAATGCAAAGGAATCTAAAAATAAACCATGTTGTACCTTTCTAGACCTCCCGTCTCCTTCCTGTTCAAGTCCTTCCTCTAACTCGCTCCACCACTCTCTGCAAGTCCTGCTTGTGGTCACCTGTGTGTCGTCTCTGTCCAGTCATGGGAGCAGAAGCCCGGTAAGGAACACCCCAAAACCCAGAGGCGCACTCAGCACAAGCTCCTTTCCTGAGCTCACAGCAGTTGGGGGCAGCTGTTGGATGACCCTGCGACCTGGTCCCACCCACCGGGTCCCACCCACCCAGGCTCCACCCCCTCGGACCCCATCCTCTGCACCCAGCCAGGGGTGAGGACAGAGAGGGTCTGATGGCCAGGCCCACCCAAGGGACATATCTGTCACACAGGACCCAGCCAGGTGGTCACCATCACTGCAAGGGAGGCTGGACATATGGCCAGCTGGGGGTCCAGGAGGAGGAGCAAAGAAAGCCATTACTCTCCAGGATAGGGTCCCGGGTGGCAGGGCAGCCACCTTATTTGCCACATCTACCACCGATCCTGGGGTGTGGGGACCTTCAGAAAATGCAGAGTCCACCCACGAATGCCTGGGGCTGGGTCTCAGCACTGCAGGTGTGGACACTCTCCTCCCACATGCACCTGTGCATGGGGTGGGGTGTCGCCGCTCCCAGGAAGCAGGCTCTGAGCTTCAAGCAGGCAAGCGCGTGGCTCATGGGCGCCTTTCTAGACTCAGGATACCTCTGCTGCCAGCCGCCTGAGCTCCGCCCATGGTCTCTCCAGTTCCCACGCTTACTGATTCGGGTGATCCCCGAGGCCACTCCCCTTTGTGACAATCAGAAGGTATTTGACAAGCTGTGGGCTCTGTGGCAGCAGCCAGAGCTCACTCTTCCCGGCAGGGCCCTTGGCTCCGAGCACAGCCTTGAACACAGTAGGTGCTCAACTCCTGTTTGGGGGATTAATTTGCTCACACGGGATCAGGCTGCATGCTTGGCTGCTTCACAGTGTGGGGGTCCCTTCTAAGTCATAAAAGAAATCAAGGGGTGTCCAGGCTCTAGAGGGGCCCTCTGTGCAGAATCAGAGCAACCCCTGCAGCAGGACCGGTGGCCTCCGTGAAAGTCACTCCTGAATCAGGGACCAGGGTGGCATCACGTGGGGACCAGGACCAGCGAGGTCACCTGGCCCCCATCAGGGCTGGACTTGGAGACCCTGCTACACACACGCAAGGATCCTGCGGGATCCCGCCAGCCCCAGCCTGCGGAGGTAGGTTCCGGGCTCTGTCCGTGGTGCTGAACTCGGAGTCCCTAACCTGCAGCGACTCAGAATCTCCCGAGATTCAGTGAAATCTCCTGGTGAAAACCGTCTCCCGCTGTTCTGACAGTCCACTAGGGAGCCCTGGAATCTGGTTTTGCCAAAAACCTGCCATTCTATGCGTCCATCTTGGTACTGACCCATGTTTAAACACCGCCAGGAATCACTTGGTCTCCTTGGGGCGGCCGCTCTGCCCACCCTGGGTCAGGGACTGCGAGGTGCTGAGCTGTCCCAGGCAGGGTCTCTGCTTTGGGGGGCTCACAGCCCTTCAGCACGTGTGGGGAGGCAGGCGGAGGGGCCCCCTGCTTTGGGTGGATGGCGCCCCGCCCACGCCTGACTGCTGGAAGGTGTCGTAAGAGGCGTGTGGGGACGGGAGTCATCACAACCTCGACTACTGTTGGCCTCTGTCCTGGGGGTGTTCACACCCCTGTGGCAAGACAGGGTGATACACTCTGCTCGAGACCCCCACAGCCCCCGCAGCAGATCTTCCTCATGCCCGCTGCCCGCACACCCCTGCACTTGACCTGGGCTTACGCCACCTGCCCGTCTTCCACTGTCCCCTCTGCCATCGGCGCTCTCTGTTGAGGGCAAGGTTTGTATCGATTCCCCCGGGCAGATTCCACCCGCCCCCGAGCCCCCGGGAGGAAGCCAGCAGTGAAGTCTTAGGGAGGAGGAGTGGCAAGAGCAGGAGGCCGTGCCCAGGAAAGGACTTCAGGGTCACAGAGCCGCCAGGACCAGTGCTTCCAACCAAAGGAGATCAGGGTGGGCCTCTGGGAAACCAGGCACCAGGCCAAATGCCAATCAGGCAGGGCCACATCCAGCCCAGGGCTGCCTCTCCTTCCTCTGCGTGTGCGGGGAGAACAGGAAGCAGAGCCAGGACAGCTGTGCCTGATGCAAACAGATGTTCTCCCGGCCGAATGTGGGGCAGGGAGGAGAGCGCAGAGGAGGGGCAGGAGAGGCCTCAGCAAGGCGGGAGCTCCGCAGCGCAGCACTTCTCCAGGGGAGGGCTGACCCAGTGACCTCCCACCAGCACCCCGGCCTCAACAGCCACCCCGCTTGGCCAGTCTTCTCTCCTGCCTCCCCTCAGGCCCCGTTTGAACGAAAATTCCAGACAGGGTATCACTTCATCCACGAACACTTCAAAATGCATCTCTCACTTTCAGAACGTTTCTCAAAACAGCCTCGACATCACTGTCACCCCCAAGAACACGAGCAGCCCCTCAGTGTCATCTGACACAGTCCCTACTCAGACCTCCCCACTTTTCTCAAGGATGTCATCTTAGGGCCCCGGATTTGAATCAAGACCAAAGCCAGTGCGCATGCTGCGTTTGGGGCTGGCTCTGCGATTCTCTTCATTCCTCCCTCCTTCCTTCCGAATGCCGTCCTCCTGGTTGAGGAAGCCAGGTCCTCAGTCCTGCAGAAGGGTCCCCACGGTTGACCCCAGGATTGAGCCCCGGTGTCAGCTAACATGCTGCACACCCTGCGTTCCTCGGCTGGCGCTCAGATCCCGAGGGCCCAGCTGGCGTGGGACCCACTGTGAGGGGAAGCAGACTCCCTGGGAGGTGCCGTCCTTCCTATCGAATCCTAACCGGACACCTGCCCAGGTTTTCTCTTCTGGGTGATACTAACGATGACCAGTGGGTCCCAGTGTTGCTGGACTGACACCTCCATGACCAAGCCCTCCCCTGTCACGTGACCCTCAGCACCACCCCATCCACAGGATCCCAAAACTCAGGCAATCAAAGCTGGAGAGATCTGAGAAGCCTAGTCACTCATCTTTTTATTCATCCTCCAAATATTTGTTGAGCACCTACTATGCCAGGTCATGAGCTGCAGCCAACAGAGCCACAGGGTCCCTGGGACCCTGGAGCCGACAGCCAGGCGGGGTGGACACCTAAGGCATCAGCAGGAGGCAGTCTGGGAGCGGGAGGGGTGGGCAGTGTTGGCAGTGTTCCCACAGGTGAGGTGGCTGCTGCGAGCTGGGTGGCCCAGGCTTCTGGGGAGAGGGAAGAGCCGTGCAGACAGAGCCCGACCTGCCGGAGGAGCCAGGAGGAGCCCACGGGCACCGAGGTCTGTGGCCGGAGCCAATCCTTCCCCGCAGCGCCTGTCTCCTCATCTGTAGAATGGGTGCAATAGCACACCCGCTCCAACCAGGCGAGGACAGATGACCTCGCTCACATCAAGTGCTGGGAAGAGGGAGGCCGGGCAGCGCGCCCTCTGACAGACACCTCAACGCCAAGACCAGGGGAGACGCCCGTACTGTTCACTGAAGGGGCAGCCGGTGTAGGGAGCAGGCTCGGCTCAGCCCTGCCTTGCTCCCTGACAGGGTGGGGCTGGCTGGGGCCCCCAACCCTTGTGGAGCATCGCCAGGTTCCCTCCAGTGCCTGTCCCAGGCCAGGACTCCAGTCTGTCCCCCCCCACCCCCCCCACCCCCGGCATGGGAGCCACCTTCAGCCCAAGGTCAGAGGCCACCACGGCCTCAGCTTACCCATGTGCACCCTGCGGGAGTGGGCAGGGACCCCAGCCCCGAGCTGAAGGGGCACAGTGAGGGGGAGAAAGGGTGGTCCAGGCCGCCACCCCAACTCCTGGCGGGCCTGCGGCACCCGCGACCTCAGAACCTCCCCAGGAGGCACCATGCGCCAAGCCTCCTCCCCTCTGTCCTAATTCCCATCCTTGCTGATGCCTCCCGCCCCTCCCACAGCTATTCTGGGATAAGGGAGGCAGCAGATGGCCTGAGCCCTATTCCCTCCACCGACCCTCAGGATCTGGGAACTACCCGAAAATCTGCTGCTGCTTCTAAAACCAGGCCAGCCAGCCAGCAGCCTCCCCTGCGGGGTGAGGAGGACAGTGGCCTCCACACCAGGCCTCGGGCCAGGGCCGCCTTCACTCAGCTCCATCCTGCACTCCCAGCCCCAGGGCAGCCAGGAAGAGCAGGCTTTGGAAGAGCCCACACAGCCAGGCTCCACCTGATGCGCTCCGGCCACAGGCGTGTGGCTGACCCTCTCTGGGCCCCAGGACCCTCCGTAGGAAACAAGGGCCTGAGCTTGGTGGTTCCAGACGCCTCAGAGCCAGACGCGCCCAACCAAGGATTCTGGTCCCTCTAGAGTGAAGGGCATGACCTAAGGGAGCCCCAGCCCCGCTGTCTGGGGCAGGGCACTCCAGCCCTCAAGGGGTCTCCTCCCTCCTCCCCCATCCCAGAGCCCCAGGCGACCCCAATGCCCAGCACCAGTGGACACGGCCCCACCTACACACACTCACCACACATGCACCCTTATGCAGAGAGGCACAGAGAGGCACCCACGCCCGGGCACACCCTCACACGCATGGCGCGCACACGCACACACACACACACACACACACACACAGAGCCCCTCCTTCCCCTGTGCCCATGCATCTTATCATAGCACCAAAAGTGACCACTGTCACCACCATGACAACTGACTTAAGGATCCTGCCCCTGTTGCCTGTCAGGAACACTCTGGCTGCAAACAGAAAACTGGACCAAGAGAGACTTAAATAAGGGTTTAATTTTGTACAGAACCAAACACTACAGAGGACAGCTGTGGGTGATTGTCTTGGACTTTCCTTCATGGTAACAAAGTGGCTTCTTAGATCCAGCCATTGTACGCACATTCACAACAGGAAGATGAGGTGTAGGGCTGAAAAATCCCCCAGAAACCTCTCTATTGGCTTTGCTTAGCTCCCACTGGCCAAAGCTGGGTCATGTGGTAGCGTCTCACAGCAAGGGAGACTGGGAAAGTGAGCGAAAGGGTCGTCGTGATGGGCGGGGACCATTAGGATCCAACACCTGAGCACGCTGAGATTCCAAACAAGACCCGAGCCGTTAGAGAGGGCAGGAGCCGGGCTCCCAGGCCCTGGTCCGCAGAGCAGCAGCTCCCGGGCCCTGGTTCGCAGAGCAGCAGCTCCCGGGCCCTGGTCCGCAGAGCAGCGACGGTGGGTCACAGACGCTGGGTTTTGCATGACTCCTTCCAGGTCCCCTCAGCGATATGCAATCCCGCCAAGGGACTTAGGAGCTGATGGCCCAGTGCTCCAGCCCCAGGGGAATGAGAGGCAGCAGGGCCGGAGCCAGGCCCACCTGGGGCAGCCACTCTCTCGAGGGTTGGAGCCCCTGAGCCCCAGCCCTGCCTCGTTCGACTCAACTCCCAGGCAGCGGGGTGCAGCCCCTAGAGCCTCGGCCCTCGCCGGGTGCCCCTGCTCCCCAGGCTGTCCAGACACCTCTCAGGGGCCTGGGGTGCCTCCAGCGGCGGCGACACCCAGGGCCTGCCCCTGACTAGGCCTGCCCTCCCACAGGGCACTCGCCAGGACCCCTCGGTGCTGCCGGGGGACAGGGAGCAGCAGTCTCGGCACGCCTCAGCCCAGCAGCTCAGACTCACTGGACGACCAGCTGTGGACACCAGGGCGTGTCTGGGAAGAGGAGACAGTGGAGGGAACGGAACCTGCAGAGAGACGGGACAGGCGGGCGGTCACCTGTGCCCACGTGACCAGCTCCTGGAGGGCAGAGGCCACAGGGGTGATGGGCAGCAGGCACCCCGGACACCTGGGCCAGATGACAGATATGGGGGCTGCCCAGGGCCCTGGGGGGCTCAGCAGCACCCCAACTACCCACTAGCCACCCGCAACGTCCCCAAGTCAAGGAATGTGACATCACCAAATGTCCCCTAGGGAACAAAATCGCCTCCGCTGAGCACCCCTGGCTCAGAGAAACTCCAAGAGCCAGAAAAGGCAGAAGGAGACCCCACTGGGCCAATGGGCCCCCACAGACCTGGGCCTCCAGCGGCCTCTGGCCCCCAACGGCAGAGACCCACGGACTCCAGAACCCTCAGGCTTAGAGGAAATGGAGTGCCAAGCTGGGGGCTGGCACTCGGGGCCTGTGGCAGCCCCGTCCCCCGCCCACCAGTGCTCCAGCCCCTCGGCAGCACGGACGGCGGCCACCCCAGCAGGGGCGCCTGCTTCATCTTGGCGCTTTGCTTCGTCTCCCTGACAGGCCAAACTGTCCCCTGGGACACGACTCGGTCAACACGGCCCCACACCCAGGACCCTCGGAGTCGCCGGGAGCCTCTGGAAACCTCAGGGCCAGGGCCCCATTTCCCCACAAGGGAACCCTAACCTAAATCTCAAGTCCAGGCAGAGCCCCCGACGGCCTTGGAGGCCTCCTGCCACCTCCTCAGCTAGATCAGACGCCCGTGTCCCCTGCGCCTGCGTCAGACACCTCGACTCCTTGCCCCGGCGTCTGGCCGCACGGCTTCCTTTCTTCCCTGAGCAGGTCAAGGTCTGCCTCCTGCCCTGGGCCTTGCACCTGCCGTCCCCTCCACTGGGGGCCATCTCCTGTCCTGGGGACTGCCGCCAGCACTTCAGGCACTCTGTGCCGCACCCCGTCCTCCTGGACAGCCCACGCCCCTGTGGACATGGGGCTGTCTTATTCCCCCTCAGGACAGTGTCCCAGGTCCCTCGTCCCCAGCACTCCCTTGGACAAGTCTCTAGCCCTCAGGGGACCCAGGGCTCACACCGCCCCTTCCTCACCGCTGCCTCCCTGAGACCCTGCTTATTCCCCACAGGCAGGCCCAGGGCTCCATCCCCAGTGCCCAGGCCCTCCACAGTCACGGACGGGCAGTGGGCAGGAGCAGAGGAGTCAGGGACTGCGGACGGCCCGGGGATGGGGCAGACCGTCCAGGAGGGAGGAACTCCCGTGGCTGGGGGCCTGCCAGCTGCACAGGGACCGCGAGGGGTCAGCCCTGGGCTGGGGAGTCCACGTGCCTCCCTCACTCTCTCCACCCTCCCACCATCCCAGCCAGCAGCTCAAGCCACACTCCCTGGTGGGAAGCGGGTGGACAGGGAGCCAGGCACACGGCCCAGGCTGTCCACTAAGACTGCTCCATCACAGGGGACTCAGGCAAGCGGTCCCAACCTCCCTGTGGCCTGTTTGGGAAGGCTCTAGCCATTCCGACCTTCTGCGCTCCTAGAGAATCATCTAAGAGCATCAAAGAAACAAAGAGCCCAAAAAACAAAACAAAACTTCCCCACCACTGCCTGGTGTCCCAGCACCACATCACCTCCTTCACTCAGGGCAAACAGGGCAGTCCTCCAGGGGCTCCTGAAGAAGTCTAGAGGGTCAGAGCTAAAAGAGTCCTACAGATCCTCCGCATTCAGCCTCCAAGTGTTACAAATGGAGAGACTGAAGCCCAGAGAGGGCAAGTCACTGCCCTAAGGTCACACAGCAAGCCAGTGGTAGAGCAGAGATGGAAAGCCACTCCTTCCACCTTTGGACACCTGGGCTCAGCCCCCACTCCTCCCATCCTACAGCTTCAGCCCTCAGACCCACCTGGAGGGGTCCTCTTCAGGGGAGAAGGGGCCAGGTAGCTTAATGACATTGAGTTTCCCCTCAAAGACACCATAGCTGAGTGTGACCTGGGCAGAGAGAAGCAGAGTGGTGTTGAGGGGCTGTCCCACCAGGGACTCCACAAGGGGGAATTCGGCAACAGCAGAGAAGGAAGGGGGCATTGTGAGAGGCGCAGGAATCCTGCTGCCCTGGACCCTCCACCACGGGCAGCAGGGGTCCTTCTGGAGCACCCGGTGGGCAGCGTGTGCCCTGCAGGGACCCCACTGCTCCAGCCGTGCTCCAGCTGTGTGCCAGGCCTCCGTCTCCCCATCCACACACTGGGGACGATGTCGTGCAGTCACCCGCCATCCCTGGGCTCTGCACCCGCCATTTAACCAAGGTGGATCAAAAAGTACGCAAAAAACCTTTGCATCTGCCCTGAATGTGGACACGTGATTTTCTTCTGATTATTCCCTAAACACTAGTGTCCAGTCTACTAGGTACTATAAGTAACCTAGAGATGGTTTACTTCATTTTTTATTTTTTATTTTTTCAATATTGGGGATTGTACCACTGAGCCACATCCCCAGCCTGTTTTCTCTTTATTTTGAGGTAGGGCCTTGCTAAGTTGTTGAGACTGGCCTCAAACTCATGATCCTCCTGCCTCAGCCTCCTGAATCCCTGGGATTACAGGCACGTGCCAACACACCTGGTGAGATGATTTAAAGCATGTGGAAGGCTGTGCGTGGGTGACATGCAAACACCACAGTGTTTCATATCAGGGACTGAGCAACTTAGGACGCTAGCGTCAAGGGGGTCCTGGAACCCAGGTCTGTGGAGGCTGCAGCTGATCGACTGTGTGAACGCTGTGCGGGAACAGCTCAGTGGAGCCTGGCACAGAGGGGGCGCGGGAAACCCAACCCCGGGGTGCCCTGCTTCTGGCTGTCCGGAATCTGGCCCCCTTTCCTGGTTTCAGGTCTTGCAGTCCTGACAAGATGAACCCTGGGGTTCCTAAGGATGAACCCCACAACCCAGCTCCCCACCTGGCTGAGCACTCCAGGCACCCGTAGAAGGGTCATGTGACCCAGGCCAGGCCACTAGACCATGAATCAGCCCTGGGGTCTGGAAAAGGAGGAGCTCTCTCACCAGCATGAGTGGAGAGAGGGCATGTGCTGCCCTCCCACCACCAAGGAGGTGAGCCTGCCAGGCTGAGGCCAGCGTCCCAGGAACCAGAGGCAGGCCTCCGGGCACCCGTGCAGGTCCTTCCGGCCAGCATTTGGGGACCAGATCAAAAAATGGCAGTGTCACAAACAGGTGGGAGGCGGAGGGGCAGGAGTCCCTGGGTACCTCTAGGGGGTCCTTGGCCTCCCTGGGCCTCAGCATCTCCATCAATGGGCAGTCCCCATGATCTCAAGCTGCACATTGATTTCAAACACCCCATGATCCTTTGGGGGACCCTTCCTTCCCCACTCGCTGCCACCTGCCCCAAGGCTGGCTCACCTGCTCCAGGAGCTGGGCAGCCCCCAGCAGCTGCAGGGTCTCCAGGTGCGAGTGGAAAAGGGGGCTGGGCCGCAGGTGGCCCCCCAGCTTGCACTCCACGATGTAGCCCACCGTGCAGTCGTCGGGCAGCCGGATGAGGGCAGAGGTGTCCACGAAGCGGGAGCCGCTGAAGGACAGACCCGACTGTAGCCACTGGCCCAGGCCCTCTGCGCTCCGCCCCCTCCCAGAAGGCTCTCTGCCGGGCAGCTGGTGGAGCAGAGCTGGGGCACAGGAGGCCACCTTTGCCTACTGTGTGACCTCGGGAAGGCAGGACTCAGGGCCTCCGTCTCCTCAACTGTGAGATGGGACCACCATGGTCCCAGCACAGGGCTGGAGGGAGGCCTTGGTGTAGAGTGAGGTGAAGCCCTTCATAACGTCCCTTCCTCCTCACCCTTTCTCTCTGTGGAAATGAGAGGAAGGATCTGCCCTCCCCAGGAGCCCCCCTGCTGGGGGGAGACAGACCAGGAAGCAGGTCACTGGGAGCAGGACGGTGCTGAGTCAGGACACCCAGCCAAGGGGCAAGGGGCGAGAAGCCCCCCAAGCTGTGTCCATAGCTGTGCCTTCAGGATGGAGAAGAGGGAGCTTTCTCTAAATCACACAAAGGTTCCATGGAGGTAGGCAAAGCCCAGATGGGACACCTGAGGCACAGGGACGGCCCCTGGTCACAGGTGCATGCCTGCCAGGCCTGCCCCAGGATGACAGGCCACTCCCACGTGAATCCCACCAGGGGCCAGCAGGCTGGAGAGTGGCCAAGAACACAGGGCTTGAGCAGCTGCGTGACCTGAACCTGGGTGACCTTGGACTTGCTAACCTCTCAGGCCTCAGCCTCCTCAGCTGTAGGAAGAAGCTGATGCCAGCAGAAGGCACAGCCTGGCGTCACCACCCTTTGGGGAAGCAGAGGCCGAGCTCAGAGCCAACCCTCAGCACAGTTCATGGCCACCAATGTAATGCCAGCCTGCCCGTGAGGACACAGGCCACTTCCAGAAGGCCAGCATCCCCCCGTCCATACCGAGGGCTTCCACTGCCCCCTGGCTCCCCTCCTCTGGGCACAGGTCAATGCCACCTCTTCTGGGAAGTCCTCCCTCCTGTCCCCAACCAAAAGGCCCTCCTGGCTCCTCAGCCCCACACTTGGCCTTCACCTCCCCTGCGGCACTGACGGCTCGGAAGAGCAGAGGGAGCTGCAGAGCCGGCTTGGGGTTCCCTGGCTCCCCCGGATGCAGCCCAAACCCTGCATCTTAGCCCAGTCGCCCCTGTGTTCACAGAGCCACTTGCAGACCCCCAAACAGGCTCCTGGAGGTGTTCCTGTGTGTGACAGAGGGCACCGGACCGTGCACCCCCCGGGGACAGGGTGGCAGGTGATCTGCTCACCACGAATGGACCACAGGAACACTGGGTGAATGAGGCACTCCTCGCGCTCACCCCCAACCCCCCGCCCCTCGTGCTTGCCAGCAGCCTCCCTGCCCTGCCCTCCCGCTGCCGCCAGGGGCTTGGCTTACCTCGCCCAGGGCGCCATCCGCAAAGCCAGCTTGCGGTTGATGCAGAAGCCCGCCCCCCCAGTGGCGAACCAGAACTGTACCAGCCTCTGGGGAGAAAGGGCAGAGATGCAGGGTGAGTTGGGGGTGGGGACGTCCTGGCCATTCCTCACCTCAATGAGCAGGACGCAGAGCCTCTTTACTTCACCTGTCACCTGGGGAGTGCTGAGGTCACCGAGGAGACTGAATCCAGTGGATTCTGGCTAAAGGTGACACTTCCCGACCCCCTTCTCTGAGAAAGGTCCCTACGATGCTGCAAGAGGCTGGGATGGGCAGCCAAATACCTCGCCGCTCCCCCAGGCCACAGAAGTGCGCAGGCGCTTGGGAAGGCCACGCCCCTTGACCCAGTGATTGGCTCTGCAATGGGCACATGACTTAGGCCAGCCAATCAGAGTCCTTCCCTGAGTGCTCTATGCTATGAGGAAGAGAGGCTCTCTAGAGCAGCACCCTGCGGGGCGTTATGGTCCTGATGCCACCTCCACCAGGCCACCTCCGATGGTTTCCCCACTGCCAATTCCTGGGGCCAAGAAAAGTTTTCGGGAGAAAATGAAGATGAGGCCTCTTGTGGAGTGAGAAGAGGACAGACTGTCCCAGGCGCCCCTACCACCAGCAAACCCTTGACATCTCAGTGACAGGCACCAGCAGCATCCCTTTGGGGCATAAACTACTTTCTGAGCCCCAACATCACCACCGTCACCTCGGCCCAAGGCCTCTGCCTCCCTCCCCTGTGAAGACCCCTAAATTCACCATCATTTCTCTAGAGCTCTTGGGAGACACTTTGCCCTTTTCAGCTGCCCTATCTCTTGGCCTAACAAGTTCCCCAAGGTTTCCTGCTCCCAGGTCCATCGCTGGTGCTTCATGGATGCCTGTCATTTGGGGCTGAGTTACATCCCATGATGCAGTGAGAAGAGCCAGGGCAGGCAATGAGGAAGCCTGAATCAGAGGCCTCAGCCTCCTCCCTGCACAGCTGTGCAAGCTGGGGAAAGTCACTGCTCCTCTCTGGGCCTCATGGAACATATCCACTCCAGTTCTGAAATCTGATGGTTCTCCTGGCTCAGAAGTGTCCTTCTAAAGACCTCACTGGCTCACTTCAAGAAATGCTGTCCTTTAGAGAAGGTCAGAGCTCAGCAAGACAGAATGAATGGCTCTTGAGGATCCGACACAGGAAGTGCCCAATAAATGCTTATTTTTTGTTTTTAAAGTGCATGAGTGTGTGGCTTCCCCGTCTATGTAATGACATAACACCAGTAGCCTCGTCAGCACCTGGTCCCGAGTGCTGACTGTACCAAGCCCTGCACTGAGGCCCGTGCCCCAGGTGAGGTGATCATGGCACAGAGATGAAGTCACTTGCCTGAGGTCACAGAGCTGGGACTGACCCCAAGCCAGAGCTCTCGCCCCTTTGTGGTCCTGCCCTGGATCTGAACACACCTGGGCATGCTGGAGTGCCACCACAGTCCAGGGCAGTCCTGGGGTCCTGCTCAGGGGTGCATGCCAAGGAGAGCACCAGGCAGACCCTGGGGGTGGGTAGGTGTGCCCCATCAGGCACTGAATCTGCATGGAGAAGACTTGGGAGGGGACTCGAACCTGCACTGACTGAGCCTGATGCTCACCAGCATCCGTCACCTTCCAAGTGCCATTCCAAGGACTTTTTATTCCCCTATGCTCACAACTGCCCTGTGAGTAACGCTGCTATCTCCTGCTTCACAGATGAGGAAACTGAGGCCCAGGGAGGTCTGGTGACTTCATCAGGGTCACAAAGCCAGAGGTGGCAGGGCTGGCATGTGAATCCCAGGAGTCAGGCTCCACAGTGATGTTCTCAGGCCCTGGGGCAAACTGCTCAGCCAGAGGAGAGTGGGGTGGGGTGGGAGCGTTGTGTGAGCCTGGAGGACCCCTGGACTCACCTGGACTCTCCCACACGCACAGCCTCAGGCCCAGGAGGATTTAATTAGGGCTCAGAGGCTGAGGAGCTGCTGGTAATTAAGGTTCTGGTTCCCTAGCGAAGCAGATGGTGACCTGGGGCAGGTGGGGGAACCCACAGCGTGTGCAGCTCCTGCTTCAGGCACTGTCTCTAGAGAGGGACCTCTAGCTGCCTTTCCCCTGTGGCCAAAGGAGCCCTTGGGGCCTGGGCCACCCCCACACCTGTAACCTGGTGGGACCTGGGGGCAGGGGGAGAGCGGTGCAATTTTCTTTCTTAATTGTTTATCTGAAAGTCAAATTTCACTTGGTATCCAGGGTTTTTTTCCCCCTAAATCTGGCAACTCTATTCAGTGTCCATCACGTCTGGGCTGAAGTGCTCTAGGCGCCCTAAGGGGCCGGATGGCCGCTCTAAGTTGCTTGACAGTGGAGAAGTTTGGAGGAGAGGGTGCTGAGGCGGGGGTGGGGGGCTCTGGGCCCAGCAGGCCTCCAGCACTAACACCGCTGTGCTATGGTGACACCAGGTGGCCAGGAGCCCCGCCGTGGAGTCAGGAAGCCTCAGTGCACCTGGCGCTCACCGCGTCCCCAGACCAAGCCTCTGCTCCTGGATGACGGGGGACCTTACCACATGGCCGTCTCCAGGCCTCGCCAGCACTATCTCCTTCCGCAGAGGAGTCTGAGCCTCAAAGAGAAGCCACTGGCCCAAACCCGCAGAGACCTTAGAGCCCACGGTCGGCCCCGCCCCCAGGTCGGCCCCGCCCCCAGGTCGGCCCCGCCCCCAGGTCGGCCCCGCCCCCAGGTCGGCCCCGCCCCCGGATCTGCGGCCAATGGGCGGAGGAGGGCGGGACGCACCGTGCGGTTGCGTGGCTGGGGCTCGGAGGCGCGGATGGGCCGGTTCAGGCTGGGCCTGCCCACGTAGACGTCGAGGGCCGCGGGGAAGGCCCTCAGCAGCCGCAGCAGCGCCCAGGGGTTCACATAGTTGTCGTCATCCACGTGACAGAACCAGCTGGGAGGAGAAAAGGGGGCAGGGAACTTGGATAGGGGCTCCCGGCCGAAGCCAGCCAGGCTCCCCTTGCGCCCCGAAGGTCCACGAACCCTCGCAGGGGGGGGGTGGCCCTGTTTGCGCCCGTTTTGTGCCAGAAGCACGTGGCGGAGGCTCCTGAGGAAGCCAGGCCCTCTTGAGAGATGAGGCCCGAGGCCGCTGCTTGGACACAACCCTCAGGCCACCCTCCCCGGAGACCCGGGAGCACTCACCTGAGCCCGCTGGCCAGGAAGGCGTCGAACTCCGCAGCCATCTTGCAGGACAGCGCAGGGTGGCTGTGCTCCGCCGAGCAGTTGGTGACCACAAGGTGGGGCCCTGGAGGAGGAGTCATCAGGGACCCTGCCACGCCCCTCCAGCCCAAAGCCAGAGTGCGAAGCCAGAGCGAGCCAGGCCGCCCACTCCCAGCGGGGAACCGGCCCAGGGCGGGCTGACCTGCCAGGACCAGAGTTAGGGGACAGTAGGCCGGGTCGGACCCAAGTGTCCAGGGCCTTGTCCAGCCGCCCCTCCCACACCCGCAGGTTTCCAGGAGAGAAGCCCTCCCCGCTCCCTAAAGGGCATCCCAAAGCCGAAGGTGCCCAGCCGTCTTTCCCGGGAAGCCCCCCAGGAGCACAGCCCAGGGCCCTCCCAGCCAGGCAGTTACCCAGTCTCTCCCGGAGCGCGTCGTCCCCGCTGTCGGTGAAGATGAATGTCTGGAAGGGGAAGGAGGTCAGGACTCGAGTCAGGACTCAGTGTCCAAGGTCAGCCCCAAGGCAAGCCACTATGCGCAGTGGCTGAGCCCAGACACCACCCAGGAGGACACACACAGCAGACGGTTCCTCTACCAGTGACAGACACACACCCCTCTCGAAGCCACGTGTCCCTTTAGGACGACATGGGACACACACAGACACAGCCTCCTGGTGCACAGCTCTGTCCCCTTCACAGAGCCACACCCTCGGCAGAAAGGCACCCTCTCAACACAGGTCACTACTACACACAACGGGATCCGACAGGAAGCAGACTTGGAAAGGACCCCCCAGCACACACCCCACACAAGTGCAGGGCCCTTGAGCATCTCAGGAAGTTCCCACCATGGCCAATCCAGCCCTCCCCACTGGGCACCCACCAGGAGGGTGACCCATGCCTGCCCCGGGGGCCCTCCCTAAACCCCATGAGGCAGGGGTGTGATCTGTCCCCTTCACAGAGGACAAAACTGAGGTGGGCAGACCCTGCACGTTTTCTCGCCACCTTCCCTGTGGCTAGAAGCCACTCGATCCCTAAACAGACCAAACGCAGGGCTGGGGATATAGCTCAGTTGGTAGAGGGCTTGCCTTGCAAGCACAAGGCCCTGGGTTCAATCCCCAGCACCACAAAATAAAAAAAAAGAAAAAAAAAAAAAGAAAGAAAAAACAGACCAAACGCAACCGCAGAATGAGAGGCAGAAGTGAACCCTCCAGAAGCAGCGTGGGCAAGACACAGAGGGAGGGCCCGGGCTGCCTGACACCCCAGGCCCAGTGCGACCGGCGCGGAGCTGCCCCAGCTTCGTTCTCTACTGAAGGCCTCTCCCAACCCCTGGGCTGCCCTGCCCAGTACCTGGGACGATTTCAGATTCATTCCAAGTGAGGACCAAGGAGAAAATGCCCCACCTGGTCATCCTCCCCAGGTAGCCCATGCCCCACCTCCCACAGCTGTGGTCCAGCCCTGTCCTCTTTACCCACAGACCTGTTCCTCCTTCCAGGAACCAGATTAGTACAGCCCCACCTTGGACCTCAGGCTCCCCATCTGTAGAATGTGGGACAGCAACAGCTGTGAGACCAAAATGAGACTGAAAGGGGGAGTGGGAGTCAACGGGAAGCCGGTCTGTTTCTTGTACCTCAAGGGAAACTGAGGCACATGAGGCCAGAGGCCAGGGTGGGACACAGCAGAAGGTACGGGGGAACAAGGCCTCTCCTAAGGCTCATGGCCACAGGCCTGCTTCTTCTCAGGACTGTCATCTCTCAGGGATCATGGCAAGACTCTGGCTCATTCCCTTGGATTTGTTTTCCTCTCAGGACCCTCCTGCTCCCTACTGCCCTTGGGATAAAATTTAGCTCCAAAGTATGACTAGTGAAGGGACACCTGACCCTTGCCACCTGATGCAGCCTTATCTCAGCACTTCCTACCCTACCCATGGAGCAGGAATTTCTCTGCCCAAATTTCTTTCAGTTCCCCAAATATGCCGTGAGTGCACGCAAATGCCCATGCATGCGCATGCGTGCACACACACACACACACACACACACCCCTCTGAGCCACAGCACCTGATGTTCCCTCTTCCCACGCTCCAACTCCCAACTCAGGCATCGCCTCTCCCAGGAAGCCTCTGACAGCCCTCCTGCCATACTAGGGGCTCCTCCCTCACAGTCCTTAGCCTGACCCTGCCCCCTGCAGCTCCTGGGGAGTGGAGATTTATCTTGGTCTCTCCCACCAGCAGACTGCGCCCTGCAGGCCACAGGCCCATCCCATCTACTTCCTTCTCCCAGCACCTGCCTCTGCTCCCGAGGCCTGGCAGGTCCACCTCAGAGCCCCTCTCCTGGGAGTCAGTCTCCCACCATCAGAGTCAGGACCAGGACAGCGTGGCAGCCCAAGCCCAGGTCTCCTCTCCATCCCACCCACTCCCAGGAAGTGCCATCAACAGGAGACACACACTCCATCTGCACCTCCAGCCTGCGCCTGAGCTCCCGGCTCTCAAATCCCTTCAGCCATAACTTCTCCAAAAACTTAAAAGTAAAACAAGGGACTGGGTGGTGGCACACACCTGTAATCCCAGGAGGCTGAGGCAGGAGGATCTCAAGTTCAAAGGCAGCCTCAACCACTTAGGGAGGCCCTAAGCAACTCAGCAAGACCCTCTCTCGAATTAAAAAATAAAATGGGCTGGGGATGTGCTCAGTAGTTAAGCACCTGGGGGTTCAATCGCTGGTACAAAAAAAGGGAGGGCCCAGTGTGCGGCTCGGTGGCAGAAGCTCTCCTAGACTGAGTCCCTGCACTTCATCCCATCTCTGATATTCTGTTGGGACCCTGGACCTGGGGGCCACCGCACTGCCCCTCACATGCTGTCTGTCCACCCCCTCCACACTTCAATTTCTCCCTGTTTCAGTCTCTCCCCACCAACCCCCAAGTTCAGCCCTGGTCCAGCTCACCAGCATGACCTCCTGTGGGTATCTTCCCTGCCTCCTGCCCCAACCCAAGTCTGATGGCAACACAGCCCCCAGGGGGTCTGTGGGAGAAGTCAGGACTCTTGCCCTGCCCCCTGGCACAGCAAATAGCCCACTGGAGAGGAGGACTCACTCAGGTTGGAAGTATGGACCAATGGGTTAGATCTGTTTGTTGCTGAAGAACTAGAAAACACGAAGCAATCAAGGCGGCAGGATGAGCAGAGGGGGGCAGGCGTGCCAGGGGGCAGGAGAGGGCACATGAGCTGGACTCCCAGCCCCTGGGAACCCCGAGGCTGGCAGGGAGCAATGGGCAGAATTTCCTCTAAGCCAAGAGCTGCGTCTGATTTGTTTAACGAGGGGACGCTGACAATGGTTAAAACTTCACACGCAGGGGAACAAAAGGACCAGCAGCCCGCTGGGGCAGGGAGGGGTGGCGGGGGACCATCTGCTGCAGGAGGGGAGGCGTAGGGTCGCTGCCACCTCCCGCCACCCCCTCCACACACCCGAGGGAACAAGAGGACTGTGGGGAAGAGAAAGGCTCCCCTCCAGCGAGACACGCCTCCCCACCCGCCCTCCCCCTGCGAGGGACAAAGGCTGGCACACAAGCCCAGCCCACTTCACTGCCACAGGGCCCACCTGCCACCCCACCGCCTCTGACCAGCAGTGCCCAACGCTAGAGTGGACCAGCTCATCCAGATGCTGCTGCGCCACTCGGATGGGGGAACTGAGGGCTGAAAGGGGAAGGGCCGTGGCCAAGGTCACAGAGAGAAAGGACCCAAGGTGAGAGGGAGGGGGATGTCCAGGGTGGTCTCCTTCAACTCAAAGGGGACTTCTACACTCTGCTTCCTGCTCGGGGGTCCAACTGAGTGAATTCATCTCGTGCCTCTGCTTAACCTGGATCAGTTGCCCCACCTGAGAAACGGTACATGGTACCCACCCTGGAGTGGCTGTGAGGTGGGCAGGGGGAGCCATGGGTCTGATATGCAGCCCCTTAGGTGCTGAGCAGCTGCCAGGTGCCCTCACCCGGCTGCTGATTGGCATCTGGGATAGGTAGAGCCTGGGATGGGGGCTGCTTGCCACTGTGGGCAGCCTGGTACTGCCAGGCACAGCCACCCAGGCTGAAGGTCCAAGGAGAGGTGAGAGCTGGGTCCTGCCTGGCTCTGCCCCCCTCTAGGTGACACCAGCAAGCACTTCCTCCTCTCTGGCCTCAGTTTCCTCATCGGGGGCGCACCAAGAAAAGACAGGAAAGGGCCTCAAGCCATGTGAGGCCATGCTCCCGGGTACACAGACACAGCACCATAAACAGGAAGGTCTGCGGGGAGGGCCAGCCTTGGCGACTTCCGCAGGCGGAACCAGAATCTCCCCAAGATGAGAATCTGGTGCAGCCCAGGGAAGAACAGGGGTGCTGGGGACCCTGCTGGGAAAGGTCAGTCCTGGTGCAAAGACTGGTGCCAGGAAATCAGGGCAGGGGTGTGCGCTCCAGGGGCCCTGGCCTCTCCAGACCTTACTGTGCCATTCCTTGGGCTCCCCTCCAGGGTTTCAGTCACTTCCTGCCGGGGAGCAGCCTCCACAGTGGGGATGAGGTGTGAGTCCACCCTCCACCTCCCCAGAAGTCATCCCAACAGCCCGACATCACTGGGTTTGCTTGAGGAGGGTACTGGCCATGGGGAGGGGACTGGCTAGGGATTCAGATGGTCAGAGCTGCCTCCCCTCAAGGGCCCGAGCCACGTGCCCAGGTCACACACACACGTGTCTAACACACCTGGCTCTGCGGGTGTGAGCACAGTATGCACGGACACACACCCAACCTCTGCCCACCGCTGCCTCAGCTACCGCCTCGTGGTACAGCCACAGGAAACCAGCAGAGAGGCACATGCGCACATGCGCACACACAGCTGCGCGCACGCAGCATGCACTGCCGCCGGGGCTGAGAGGAAGCCCAAAAGGGTGCCTCCCGGAACAGGCCCCACCTAGAGGCTCCCTCCACCGTCACCCTCCGAGCCTGGGCAGGGCAGTTCCGAGGCCTGGTCAGCACAGGCCCAAGTCAGGACCCCTCAGCGGCCTCCACCCCAGGGGCCCTACACCCACCATAGCCCCAGAGGCCAGGCTAGGCCAAGCTGGGCGGGAATGAGGCCCCACTGGGGCAGCCAGGGAATACTGGGACCCCAGGAGGGACCAGGAGCCTGGGGCAGCCTGGCCACGAACAGAGGAGGATCTGAGCACCTGGACTAGGCGCAGAGGGCGCATGTCCGGGAGGGAGGAGTGGGGCGGGGAGCCCAGATGGGGCGACCGACTGGCCGGCCAGCCAGCGGAAAAACCTCCCGGAGTCCCTCAGGCCCCGATGTCACCCACTCATCACCTGTTGCCTGATCCTAGAGACCCACGTGTCCAGCAGCAGGTCCAGGCGCGAGTGATGGAAGGCCCGGGTGGTCTTGACCGCGATGAAGACGTCGTGCAGCCGCAGTTCCCGGGGTGCGGGGCTGGGCAGGCTCGGCCTGGGGGGGTCCTGCGCTCCCCGGGGGGACGGGCGTGCGTGCTGCCGTAGGGACAGGAGCCCCATGCACAGGAGTGTGAGGAGGGCTGCGGCCAGGCCCCGGAGCAGCCGGCACTGCATCGGCACAGCGGCCCCGGACAGCTCAGCCCCCAAGTCCCAACCAGTCGGGGATGGGAGGCTGGTCAGGCGGGGGCGCCGGCAGAGGCAAGGGTGTGGCAGGCACCGGGGCGGACAGGGCGCGGAGGCCGAGCCGCGGCTGCCCCACCGGCCGCCACCCTCCACCTGCTGGCCCGCAGCGCTCCCGGCGCCCGCTGTCGGCTGCTGGCCCCGCCCCCCAGCCCGAGGGGCGGAGCCAGGCCCGGGGCGCAGAGGTGGCGGAGCGGGACGCAGCCGCCTGGGACACCCGCGCCTTGCCAGCTGCTGGGGCGGGAGCGGCGGCAACAGCCCACCCTCCATGCCCGATGGGAGGCAGGGGCCCTCCGGCCTCCTCCCCAGAGACCCGCCAGCGTGACTCAAGCAACGCCGGTTATTTTAGAGAGCGCCGGGCTCCCTGGCCTCTCGGCTGTCGCTCAGCGTCCCCTGGGTGCTCTCCCCATCCGTCCTCACCCTCGTCCTCTCCTCTCCTCCAGGCAGAATTCTGTGTGGACTTTAAGGCTCAGCTCCGGACCCTCCTCCAGGAAGTCTTCCCTGGTGGCCCCTCCCAATTCCTGGAACTCCCACAGAAGTTTTCTCAGTTCCTTGGACTTCACAACAGCATTGGGACAGTCCCAGTTTCAAGCTGAGGATGCGAGGCCCCGAGGCACAGGGTGACAGATGATCCAGCAACCCAGGCACAGAGCCGATCTGGCCAGGCAGGAGACCCCCCGAGGGCGCCTGTCTGGCCGCGGCCCACCCTGCCTGGTCTTCCTGGGCAGAGCTCCCTCTCCCCGGCTGCCCAGCGAACAGAGGCCTTCTCCAGCCACTCCTCCATCTTAATGTGCACAAAGGCACTCACACCTCCTTCCTCTGTTCCAACCCTGCACTGGCTCCCTGTCCTTAGAACAAAACCCACAGAGCATGTGCCAACTCAGGCTGAGCTTGAGCCAAAGTGGCTAGGGGCAGATTCAGAGGTCGGCCAGAGGGGGAAGGTGGCTGGAGGGACAGGGACAGGGTCTCCACCAGAGGCAGTCAGGAATGGCATGGGACGGGACACCTCAGGGTCCAACTCCACAGCCCCACTCTGGTGACAAGCTGGGGTCCTCAAGCTCCCAATCAAGGCCACCTGTCCTCTGCCGTCCTAACCTGCACCTCCTTTCTTAGGGAGGGTGGGAAAAGCGGAGGTTTCTTAAGCAACAGCCCCGCCCCAGCCACACACCCCAACCCCACTCCCAGCCGCCATGGAGTTAGGGCCCGGCCTGGGGGAACCAGCTGGCTGGTGAGTCCAGGAGCTAGGTCAGGAGCTGCGTCTTCAACCAAACCTCATTGCTCTGCACCCGGGCTCCAATCCCGGCAAGAACAGCCCCTCCCTCCAGCACAATCCCCTTGTGCCCTGTGGTCCCGTCTCTGAGGCCCTCTCCACCTCCTTCCCTGCATCCTCTCCTTCTCTCCTCTTGTTCCCACTGAAGAAGGGGCACCCTCATTTCCCCTCCTGTTCCCCTCTCCACGCCCCTCCCCCCACACCCTCACCCATCCCTCTGGAGCCCAGGACCTTTTCCCACCAGCTGCCAAACATGGAGGCCCAGACCTGCCTCCTGGCGTCTCAGAGCCCAATCCCTCTCCTACTCAACCTGGACACTGCCTGCCTCAGCCCCGTCAACCCCAAACCAGGGCTCCTGGGTGCCCACAGCTCCGCTCCAGCACCCAGGTCCCCCAGCTCCAGCTCTGGGCTTGCACTTCTGCCTCCCTCCTTCTTCCTCCTGCACCCAGGTGGCCACACTCGACCCATTTTCTGCCTCTAACTGGTTAGTACACCCACTCTCTCCAAATCCTCCAGGGGCCTGACAAGTCCATTGCTGTGACCACATGGTAGCCTGCATGGAGGCACAGAGGCCAACTGATGCTTCTCGGAGACAGGAATCCCGACCCTGGGTTCACACAGCTCCAGGCTGCCTGGGCTGCTCCCACTGTAGGTGACCGTCCACAGGTGGGGCTGTGTCAGGGACTTGACCACACACGGAGGGCTTGCTGTTGATCTCCCAGACTCAGCAACTGGACCCCCTAAGTCTGAGACTGTACCCCAGGGGCTTCAGTGCCCTGCTCCAGAGGATGCTCCTTTGAAAGGCAGGGCAGGCTGGGCACTGGGGTGGCCCATCTGTGGGGCCCTCCACCTGTCACTTGGGGCAGGTAAGGTGATGCCAGCACAGATGGCGGGCGGCTCTGGGATGAGTCAGGAAGGAAATATGACCCTCCCAACAGGCGAGCGGGGACCTGAAAGGTAGAATCAGCCTGTGCTGGAGGTGAGGCCAAAGGCAGAGTGGAGAGGGCCCCCGGCCAGGGAGGAAGCAGAAGGCCACCGTGTCTATGACAAAGTGTTTAATGTTCCTGCATGTGCAGCTTCCCAGTGGAAAGGGCCGGGGGCCCGGCCGTACATTCCGTGGCAGAGCAGCCACGCCTGCCCCAGCCCTCCGAGGGGCCAGGGAGGGAGCGGCTGTGAGAACTCCTTCCTGGTGTGCCCGCGGGGCACACGCATGTGGGTGGGCCAGGACATTCACACAGGAGGGAACCGGAGACATGAGGGCTACAGTGATGTGCGACAGGGGCCACGTGCCCACGTGTGGCTGCATCCAGACATGACTGGACAGGTCAGAGTCCGGTGGCACCAGCTTGGCCATCCTGCAGGCTGGGCGGGCTGAGGACCCCGACACCTCGTGTGCATGGGGGAGGGACATAACTGCCCCAGCAGAACCTGGGTGTGCAAACCCGCGCGCAGGCGGAGGGCCCAGGCTCAGGGAGTGTTTAAGGAAAGGGTACAGACACAGGACCGAGAGCGGGAAAACGGGGCCCAGCACAGCCGGGGGGCCCGCAGCAGCAAGTACAGGGCAGGTGCTCTGCCCCAGAGGCTCCACCAGCCCGCAGAGCTGGTGACAAACCCAGGTGAGAACCCAAAGCCCAGGCCCCACGTTGGAGTCCAGCGCCGGGGAAGGCTCGGGACAGGGAGGCCAAGTCCACGCAGGCACAGGTCCGGCCAGCTGGCGCCTCTGCAGTGGGAGGAGCCCGGGCTCCGGGTGGGCTCAGGCCTCGCTGCTGCTGCTGCTGCCGCCGCCCCGCCTGCCACCAACCTCCACCCACACGAGGCGAGCCTGCTCCTGCAGGATGCGGCCACGCACCACCTTGGCCAGCTCCTCCGCGTGGTTCCACGCATGCGCAGGCACCTGCGCCCAGGAGCACGGCAGCCCCCAGAGCACCTGCTCAGAGCCCCGGCACTGCCGCAGCAGCTCCGAGTCCCGCCAGCCCGGCCGGCCCAGCAGGCCCCTGTGGAGAGGGGTGGACGGCGGTCAGGGTGGGGGGCCGAGAGGGCAGAGGGAGGAAGTGAACCAAGACGTGAAGGGTCAGACAGAGAAGACGGACAGGGAGGGAGACAGAGACAGATGGCGACCAGAGATGGAGACCCAAAGACGTCCCCAGGGAGGGCAGCTCCCCCTCCTCACCTGACTTCGCGAACATTCTTCTCTGTCACCTCCACGTGGATGACGATGGGGTAGACCTCGCTCTGGACCAGCTCCCGCACGCCCCGAGCGCCCAGCTCCAGCAGACAGTGCTTCTTCTCGGTGGAAAGAGACCATGTGTACTCCAGCCCAGGGACACCAGCGCCCCAGGTCCACCCTGCACAGCCCCATCCCAGCCTCCCCGGGCACACAGCCAGGTCCTCACTCAGAGGGACCCTGACAGGAAGCAAAGAACCCAGGCAGGGACACTGAATACCTGGGCTAGCTGGTGACCTGGAGGGAGGTCCTGTCCCCACTCAACCTGGGCCCCCTTGTCCATGGGATGGAGTTAACCCCGCCCACCACCCACCCTAGAGTCCTGGCCATCTCCTAGGGCGGCAGCAAGTTTGAGAATAAGGACGAACAGTGAGGTGCCCCGGCTCATGCCGTCAGGGTGACCCAACCCACCGCATCGCAGGGAAGGAAACTGAGGACCCCAGGAGGTGGCTCAGACGCTGGCTCGTGGGCCCAGGATGACGGCCCAGCCCCCTCAGTCCCAGTGACCCAGCACTTACCTTCCCAACAGACTCCTGGATGGCTCGGATCCTGCGGCCCAAACCTGGGGTGGCAGGCTGGGCCTTGGGGGCCCCCGGAGCTGAGGATGTGCTCTGCTCCTCCCCAGAGAGGCTTTCTGCAGACAGACAGGGACAGGGCGTTCGTTACAGGGCCACAGGCCTGGCTGTCCTACTGTCCCCCAGACACCCCTCCCAGGTCACGGGCTTACCCGCTGGGCACACTTGGAAGTCCAGCCGGGAGCTGGGCAGGTCGAGCAGATTGCGGATGAGCCGGGGCGCCAGGCACTCAGGCAGCAGCACCACGGGCCGGAGGGCGGACACCAGCAGCGGCCGCACCAGGCTGTAGGGTTTGAGGCCGCGCTCTGGCTCTGCGGCAGGAGGGATGCAGAAGAGGTGAGAGTCCAGGCAGGCTCAGCCCTTCCCTCTCAATACACAGAAACAGCGTCACCTCCCCAGAACCCTCTGTTTTCCCTTCCTGAGTTCCTCTCCTGCTCCCATGTGTCCCCAGAAACACACACCACATTTGTACACACACACCTGACCCTGCAACCCTGGCCCCAGCTTGCCCAGGCCGTTGAACAGGCTCCTGGGGATCCTGTGCCTCACCCCCGCCCCCTACAGGTCACTCTCGGCTCAGCAGTCAGAGAGCAGCTTCCAAAGAAAGGAAGATCAGGTGACTCCCTGGTTGCCAAGCACCAGTGACTTCCAGATTCCCAGGGCAAAGGCCACATCCTCGGATGGGTGACGCAGTCCTGCCTGAGAGCCCAGGGACGATAAACCACAGACCGCACCCCTCCGCGACGCTGCCTTCAGACGCCTCCAATCCCAGGGCTTCTGCAGGCCCTGGGCCACCCAACGCCCTGCCCCTGACTGCTTAGGCAGGATTAGCCCAGGTAACCCTCTCTGCCCGCAGAACCCAGACCACACCGCCCTGGTCCCGAGACGGGCAGGCTGCCCGGCACGTGCGCACTGCACCCAGCTCTCCAGCACTACACACGTCACCTTTCTGTGATTGCACTGTGAATAGCGGGAAGCATCTGCCTCCCCCCAGGACAGTGAGCTCCAGGCGGAGGACCACCGCGTCCCCTGGACCAACCCACCAGATGTGCAGTACCCACTGACTGTACCCAGCGTCCTCCAAAACACCCTCCCGAACCACCCCTGCCCCTGTCCCCAGAATCACTACTCTCTCATCTGGGTCCCCACTCCTCCCTGATCTGGTGGATGCCCACTCTGCTGCCTCCAGGACCCCCGGGGGTCCTCATGGCACCTGCCACCACACACGTGAGAAGCACAGAACAGACCTGTGCTCACGCAGCCCCTCGGTCACAGCCACACACACAGCACCTGCCCTGGGACGCAGTCCACTGGCAACCTTGGCCCACTGACCACCAGGGGGCGCCCCATCCCTCAAGCCCCTGGCATGAGCCCCAAAGGCAATGGGACTCACAATAATCCCTTCTACCCAAAGGACCACCGCGGCTAAAGGTCACCAAGATGCACATGCTCCTGGACACCGGGAGTGACATGGGACACACTGTCACAGCAGCACTCACCTGAGCAGGGCTCTGGCAGCAGCTGCTCTGGGGAATCCCCCGAAGGACCCCCCACGGGCTTGGGCCTCACCAGCCCCAGGGCGCGCTTCTTCAGCTGGGAGGGCATCAAGAAAAGAGGGTCACTCCCCCACAACTTAGGGACAGAGGAGAGTAGAAAGGACCCCAGGAAGGGCAGGCCTCACCACCACGGTGTCCAGGCTCTGCAGAGAAGCCTAGGAGAGCCCAGCACAGCGCCCCCAGGTGAGAGACTCAGGAAAGAAACCCAGCAGGGCCTGCGAGAGGAGCCTGGGTGCACCCCCACCTTACAGCTGAGGAAGAGAAGGCACAGACACCTGGAGGAACCCAGGTCACACGACAGACAAGCTCTGGTCTCTCTCGCAATGAATCAGCAAGGTGACCGTGGGCAGGAAGATTAAGGCAACCAGTGATGGAACTAACCACAGGACACCTAAGGAGCAGGGCCTGCCGACAGCAGGGCGACCGGGCCTTGACGCAGGCCTGGGGCCACAGGCTGTCCCAGAGAGGCTAAGGAAAACTGCCTGGGGGAGGGGCAGGAGCAGCAGAGAACGAGGTTCAGGCCACCGTCCAAAGTCACCCGTCTGCCCAGAGCAGAGCTGAGGCTGTCCAGGCAGCCCGCCCAGGGCCAGTGCCCCATCGCTTCTCTACACTGGTCTCATTTGCCCATGGACACAGTGGGGATGGTGACCCAGCCCAGCCCTTATGCAGGGACTGAAAAGGGAGCGTGACTTGTCAGATGCCCGCTCCGTGCCGACGTGCATCCTGGACAGTGACGTTATTGTTTTCTGTTTGCTGGGCACATAGTAGAGGATCAGCTAAGTCACAGGAAAGGCTCCAGGTGGACTCTCCCTCCTCTTCCCCCAGTGCTGCCAGAACATGGAGCCTGCCTCCTCCCTTTGGACCCCTGGCGTCCTGCTCTCCCCGGGCCCTCTCCCTGCCCACCCAGATCTGCTTACATTACTGCGGGGGCTTCGGTGCCGGCTGGAGGACAGACATTTCTCCTGAACCTCTAGGAGCTGCTGGGCTCTGTGGGAAGGAGTCCTGTCATATACTTGTGGGGAGAAGAAAGCCCTCACCTCCTCTTCTCCAGACCCCATCCCGTCCCAGAGGATGTGAGACATCGCGCAAGGAAAGAGAGCCCCCATCCTGGCCCTGGCTCCCAGTGGGACCCCATCCCAGACTCCCAGTGCTGCAGTACCTCTGGTAATTGGGCACCGTGCCCCGGTCCAGGTCCCGCAGTGTGAGGGGGTCAACCCGGGTGCAGAACCACTCCTGCTGCCGCTTGTACGCTGGGTCCACCAGCCGTAGGATCTCCTGGGCTTTCACACAAAGGGCGTGGGGATCCGCCCGCTCGGGCAGGGCGAGGTTGGCTCGGATGTAGAAGGGCTCGGCCCCCGGCCCCTTCACCCAGGAATTAAGGGCTTCATGGAAAGACTGGCAGGCTGGGCATGAACGGTGCAGGGAGCCAGGGACGAGAGGAAGAAGGTAAGGTCGGGGAGCAGCTTGGTGGGGAGACAGCCCCCTGAGGGCCAAGCTGCAGGGACTCCACCTTCCTTCTTCAAGTGCGAGAGGCACAGGGACTGACCCCGGGCCACGCAGCTCACCAGGGACAGAACCAGGACTCCAACTCAGGCCTCTGGACCCCTAAAGCAGGGTTCCCTCACATGGATAAGATGCTTACCAAGGAGAGGCGGGAAAGGGCACAAACCCAACAAAAGGAGGCCCCAGCAGGGCCTGGAGCAGGAGGCTGGGGCGCGACCCTCCTTTCCCACCGGCACCGGGCTGTGGGAGCCCTCCCTCTGCCCAGCTCACTCTCTAGGACGTGGGTCCCAGGCTGTCCCCAGGCCAGGCTTACCCTTGGAGTCCAGCAGGAAGGGCAGTGTGGACGCCGGGTTCCACGGCAAGGTTCTCTGCTGGGTTTCAGTTTCAAGGCCGGCGCCCTCCAGACCAGCAGCCTCGGCCTTCTGCTGGGAAGTGATTTGAAAGGAGGGGCTCTGTCCATGTGCGGTCTGCCCCCCTCCCAGCTCCTACCCAATCAGATTATTGGTTTTTTTTGTTTTGTTTTGTTTTTTTGATAGCGTGTCACTAAGTTGCTAAAGTGGCCTTGAAGCTGAGAGCCTCCCGCCTTGGCCTCCTGAGTAGTGGGATCACGTGTGCACCGCTCCTGGCTCAATCAGATTTAACTTAACGTGGCGGAGGCGGGACAGTCAGCCAGTGAGGTGGCACAGTCACTAAGCCTGCTTCGGCTTTAACCAATCCCCAGGAGCTCCACCCAGTGATCCTGCTCCACCAATCAGCATCCAGCCCTGGCCAACACAGACTCCACCCCCAGCTGAAGGGGTGGGGCCTCACCTCTCTGGGTTCCGTCCTGGCAGACCCAGGCCCGGATAGCACCCTCCGCACCACCGCACCAGACCATCGGTCCCCAAGAAACGACAGACCATCTGGGCCCTTGTCCTTGTCCTCCGGGCCTCCTGGGGGGCTCCAACCAGACACTCGGATGGCCAGAGACCTGAGAAGGGAGAATGGGGATGGGAGTTACTGTCCAATCAGCACTTTGAAACGCTCGACTTCCTTAGAGACACTGACGCGCTCGCGGAGCGTGCCCTCGTCCCACCCCAGGCCACTGCAGCTGCCCTGCCCTCTGCCTGGAAAGCCCTCCCCTCCCCTCTCCGTCAAAGCTCAAGTCAAAAGCAGCCTTTCCCTCCCGGGCCCAGGACGCAGGAGCCGGCCCTCCCCACACTGCAGCTGGACATTTTCTTTTTCTTACACCCATCGAAGGCGGCCTTCAGCACCGGACTAGGCACCCGCTTCCCTAGCACCAAACCCCGCGGCGGACCGCGCAGGTGGCTCATCAATGGTTGTCCTGCACACAGTCCAGGGAGGGCGCAGTTGGACCACACAGATCAGAAGGTGGTTCCTGCGGGTTCGGGGAGCACGGGGATGGGAAGGCTTCCCGGGGAAGGACCTGGGCTACACCTTGGTGAGACCACAGGTGGAGCTCCGTGACAGTCGGAGAGGACGGTAGCCCAGGCTGAAGGAAGGGCATGAGCAAGACGTGGGGGACAAAGAACAGAATACCGGGACACCAGCGGCGGCACACTGGGCACTGCCCACAGCCAGCCACCCGCTGGGCTCCTTGCCCTGAATACTAACAAAGCATCCTGGGAACTGGCTCCCAGAAAGCAGCTGGGCCAGCCTGCGGAGGCAGGGAACGAGGGCATCTGGCCTTCCTGGACAGCAGAGCCAAGATGCCCAGGTGGCAGGGTCCGCCTGTCCCTGGAGGAGAATGAGTGAAGCCCTCAGGAGGCTCAGTGACAAACTGACCCAGGCCCTTCCAGGCAGCACTGGCTGCAGGGAGGAGGCTGCAGGGGGCATGGCCCAGGCAGAACCCTGGCAGCTGCCTGCACGTCCAGCTGCTCTGCCCCTGTGGCCAGGACCTTAGCCCACTGGGCTCCTCTGGGGAGCAGGACCTTTGGTCCAGGAGCCAGGCTCAGCCCTGCCTCCTCAGCCAAGCAGAGAGCCACCCTGAGGGGTCAGGCAAACAGCTACAGACTGCGTGGGGGGAACCGGAGGTCTGAGACCCGCCTGCCAGTGGCTGGCACAGCTGTCTGGCTCCCAACTCCGGGGAAACTGTGTCCCAGACTTAGGCAAAGGAGCCACCAATCGAGGCTCAGTTACTGTGTCCACAACAAGGATGGCCTGGGCACCCTCTGCTGCTGTGGGGGAGGCTCAAGTGACAGAAGGAGATCACAGTTGAAGGTGGAACCAGAGGGCTGTGCGGCCCGTCCCTTGGTGGGCTGCTAACCCTGACTAGCTGAGGCCTATTTTGTTTTTTGGAACCCCAGGGTGCTTAACCACTGAGCCACATCCTCAGCCCTTTTGTATTTTATTTAGAGACAGGGTCTCACCAAGTTGCTTAGGGCCTCGCTAAGTTGCTGAGGCTGGCCTTGAACTTGCAATCCTCCTGCCTCAGCCTCCCCAGGGGCGGCCAGGTCGACAGGCGTGTGCGGCCCTGCCCAGCTCTAGCTGAGTCTTTAATGGAATGGAATCGGATCCTGCCTCCACCCAGGTACATTCTACTATTGTCCTGGAGCCTTTTGTTTGAGGTGGTTTCGGGTGTGGTCAGAAAAGCTGGAGGAAAGCACCAGGGAGGGACAGGGCGCTGGGCGTCCACCCACCTCGTCCAACACACTGAGTTCAAACATGGACGGCACTCAGGACACAGCCTGGCAAGAGCGGGAGAGAGGGCGGCCTTCCACCCTTGTCAGCTGGGTTCAGAATGAGGCGCCACTCTCTGGCCTCGGCTCCCCTGCATTCCAAACCCACAGACAACTGACCATCACATCCTCCAGACACCAGCCCAGCAAGCGGCCTGCACCCAGGTCCCGCGTGGCCAGGCCACCCGCCTGCAATGCCACAGCCAGGTGGATCCTAACTCCAGGCTCTTCCTGCCGCTGCTGCCTGGAGACCAGCTCTCCGTGACACCCCTGCCCATCTCCAGAGGTCCAGAAGGACCACGTGACTTATGTGAGGCTCCAGAGAGCACGACACCTGCTCTCTGCACCTCTGAGTCCTCGGGGTCAGCAGGGTCCCCCGGCTCCCTCAGCACCAGCCTCCCCAGTGAGCAGAAGTCAGGGGAGAATGCGGAGAGTAGGAGGCTCGATTCCAGCCTCCCAGCCTGACCACCCCAACCCACCTGTGGAGGCTCTGCAGCCTCCAGGTGAGGGCTCCCAGCCCCTCCCCCGGAAAGGTCAGGAGGTCAGGTCACCGGCAGATGGGAATGGGGTGAGTCACCAGCTCTGAGCAGCGATGGGCCAAGGGGCCTCAGTGCGTGCCCCCCCCCAGAGCACTGTGGGAGTCTCCTGGCTGCTCCGTGCCTGCTCAGGGGCCTGAAATGCTGACACTCAAGCGTCACACAGGTTACGACAGTGAATCCCCGACACCCCGGCATCATCCGAGTGAGAGGAGGGAAACTGAGGCACGGGGGTTACAGCTTGCCAGGTGGCCGGCTGGCCGGTTCCTGAGTGAGGCAGAGACCTACAAGAACCGGCTCTGCGGGAGAAGGTTCTGGAAGTCCTCCGGGCCCACGGGAGGCAGAGACGGGCAGGACTCCGCCTGGTCCCACAGCATTCTTGGGCTCTTCCTCTCTGTCCCCCTACCCAGCTGGCTGTCCAGCCATCCTCCAGTCCCACATCCCCTGCCCCGTCCTGTCCCCCAGCAGAGGAGGGTGGGGCCCAGAGCGCTGGCCCCAAGGCAGGGACATCTGAGAGCTGACAGGTGCGACATCAGCCCTGAGCCGGCACCATCCCAAGCTCTCCAGAAGTAATGCAGGAACCTCCACCACAACCCAAGGGGACAGCCACTACTGTGACCCTGGGAAATTCAGTGACCCGCCCAGGGCCCCAGAGTAGCAGCAGACAGCTGAGATTTGAGCCGAGCAGCTGCCCAGAGCCCCCCTTCACCTCACCACAGCACTATCCCAGGACACAGACGACCCCCCAGGCTCCGTCAGTGAGGCCCCAGGGCCCTCTGCGCCGTCCACCTTTCTCTCTCCCAGTCCCCCTGCCCCCACTTCAGTCTGGGTTCCTCCAGCTCCCTCCTCCCAGGAACAGAGTAGGCAGCACGGAGGGCCACGTGATCCCAGGGCCAGGCAGGGGCAGGGCCCGAGCCTGCTGCTCCCTCTCTGCATCCTGGCGGCCCCTGGACAGCAGCCAGGACCCCCACCGCCACAGGCCGAGCTGGAGGAAGGAGGAAGGGCCAGGCAGGCAGGAAGGGAGGCACCTCCGCCCCTTCCCCCAGAAGCACGTCCTGCACAGGCAGAAACAATGTCGCACTGGTGGGGGTGGGGGTGGTGGCGGGGCCCGGACACCAGCCTGCCTGCCGGCCAAGCTGCCTCCAGAAGGCAGGAGGCCCCTGGTCCCGATCTGCCCTGATACGCCGTGTGACCCGAACCTGTGCCCAGCAGCACACCCCAGTTCTGGCATTCAATGCCTGCCCTTTCCAAGACCCAAGCCCAATCAGGTCACCGTGGACCTGGCCCAGGTACTTTTCAGCTGTGTGATCTTGAACAAGTTCCTTAACCTCTCTGAGTCCCAGTTTCCTCCTCCACATTCAGAGATAGTCATAATGCCTGCTCCCAGGACAGAGAATAGGGTGACAGGCCAGCAGCTGGCCTTGCATTTCACAACATCTGCACCTTCCCGGGCCCTCCTGAGCACACAAGCCAAAGTCCAGGGCCCCCGCCTGACAGCCCGCTGTGGCTCTGTGCAGCCCTGGCCTCCCCCATGTGCTCCAGGCCCCTCCCTGGCAGCCTCTGCTCTCCCCACAGCCTCTGTCCCTGCTGGCTGGCTCTCCACGCCCAGTTCAAAGGTAGCATTCTGGGCTGGGCCCCTGGCCCCCTAGCCCCCTTAGATCCACTGGCAAGCATGAATAGGAGGTCACCGAACTGCACTCCGTGTCACATTCTGTGACTCCCCCTTCGACTCACAACCAGCTCAGCCACAGGGGCTCCCAGGGTGTCCCCAGGCCACCCACAGCAATAAGGTCGGCTGATGGCTCAGCCCCGCCAGAGCTCAGCCAGGAAAGACGAGCAGGCGGGCAGCGGGGACGAGGGCAGCTCGAGAAGAGCTGCTACTCACTAAGCCCTACTGTGCGCCCGGCAGAGCTGGAGACTTTAGTCAGAATCTCGAAACACCCGTCTGCAGAAGAGATCACGGCGCCCCTTCACCAGTGAGGAAACTGAGGCCCAGGGAGGAACGGGATCAGCTCGGGTCTCGCAGGCAGGAACGGGGGTAACAGGACTCGAACCCAAGTCTCCGGTGCTACAGCACCGGACGCTGCTCAGTGCACGGAGCAGGTGCGGCCTGCTCCCTCCCACGCAGCGCGCCAGCCCGGCCCGCACACCTGTTGATGACGTCCAGGCCACAGCCCCGGCCCCGGAGGCCCTCTGGCTTTCCCAAAGGCCACACGCTGTCCGAGGAGGAGGAAGAGGAGAGGCCCGGGGACCAGGGCTTCAGTGTCACACTTCCTGGGGAAGGAGAGTGAAGGTCAGGGGCCAGGCCTCGGAAGCAGGAAAGGCCCAGGTCTAGGAGTGTCCTCGCAGATTGGAGGCCCCTGGCCTGCTGGGCTCAGAGCTGCCAGGGCCCATGGGTGACCCTCCAGTCTCCTGGAAGAGGGTGGGCAGCACCCAAAAGCCCCCCCCCCCCAGCCAGCAGGCCCAGGAGCTGGAAGGAGGCCAGGACCGGGCACAGGGGCAGCCCAGGAGCCTCCCAGCAGGGCTTCCTGCCTGGCCAGGGTGCAGTGCAGCCTCGGGGAGGGGACACAGACCACGGCCAGAGCAGGCGCTTCCCTGCCCCAGGGCCCCGGGCTGTTACCTGTGATGTCCGACATGCTGCTGAAGGACCTGTGGGGAGGGCACGGGGCATGAGACTCATGGGGACTGCTCCCCACTCCCTCCTCCACAGCCCCAGGCAAATGCAGGCTAGACCTCAGTCACAGCCCAGGCTCCAAGCACCAGCGCCACCAGCTAGCTCATAGCCTGTCCACCACACGATGTCCCACGGCTGGCCTGTCCTCCAAGCCAGCGCCCTTGACGCCGCCTCCTCCCGAAGCCTCGCCTGACTGCCCCCTCACCCTACCTCACTATCCACTGGTCATCACAGCTCACGGGGCATCCCCTTAACTAGACCCTCCCTTCTGACGCACGCCATTCACGCAGATGGAACCCTCCCCCTCAGCAGAGGGACAGATGGGTTACAGGGGAGGTACCCCGGGCGGCAGGGGACCTCCAACCCTGGGTCTTGGCCACCAGCAGACGTGACTGAGATCGGCCCCTGCTCGCTGCTGATGCCCAAACCTGGGGCGCAGCTTCCTGCCTAAGGTCCCTGACCCCCCAAAACGTTCTCTACACCTCTGCTCCGGAGCATCAGGCTGCCCTTTAGCTGTTCTTTGGCCACCCTGGAGATGGAACCCAGGGCCTCATGCCCACCAGGCAAGCACCACCGGGCACCCTGACTCCACCCTGACTCGGTGCCCGCCGGGACTCCTGTTCCGGAGCTCCAGCCATTTAGGGCCAGTCAAGGGCGGTGACTGCCTGGACCTGACCTTGGCACCAGGGCTCCCAGGAGGTGTCCCTGCAGGACAGCACCCCACCTTCCTGGGCAGCCCCTGCTCCCTCCGCCTGGTTACCTCTTAGGGGGCTCGGGGTCCTCCTCACGCTGCCGGCGGAGGATGGAGCCGGCGCTGGGGGGGAAGGGCAGGATGGAGAGCCGGTTGATCTCCTTCTCACTGTCCGTGGCCTCCTCCTGGGAGTGGGGGACAGGGCCTGGGTCACCCCACTGCAGCCCTGTCCCAGTCCTCAGCACATCCGGCCTGTGCCCCTTCCACGGATGAGACCCGGGCACCACGCGAGGAGCAGGACTGCTCTCTGGCACCCCGGCCCCGACCCAGCACGCAAGGGCTCTGGGGGAGCTCAGAGAAGCGTCCTGGCCACCCTGGGCCTGTCCTCCCTGGGAAGTGGACTGTTGGCAAGGGGACAGCACTCTGTCGGCCATCAGGGGAACGGAATCGGTTCCCCCATATTTGGGTAGGTGGGCATCTTACCGAGGTGTGGGGCTCAGACCCCCCAGCGACAGCCACTTCCCCGGCTGCGTCGGGGGCTGCCAGCGGGGAGGGGAACTCGCTGAGGCTCCAGGTGCTGCTGAGGTTGGAGCACAGGGAGTGGGAGGAGGCGCAGGCCTGGAAGTGGGGAAGCGGAAGCCATGCTGAGCCCAGGCCCACCACATCATGGCGGAGCACCCATGATGTGCAGGCAGGGACAGAGATGGGGCACGGGGAGCCAGAGCCTGGCCCTCACGGCGCATGTCTCAGCCTCCAGGGGGAGACCAACAGCAAACCAGGAGATAGAAACAAAATCACCCCACGCAGTGAGACAGCAGAAGGAAGGTGTTCCCACCCAGCCTGGAGCATCAGAACACTCTCCAGAGGAAGTCAGATTGAACTGAGAACCAGGGATATGTAGGTGCTAAGTTAAGTACAGCTGGGGAGGATGGTCCAGGCAGGCAGAAAGCACGTGCAAAGGCCCTGAGGCAGGACTGTGACACATTCCAGGAATTAAACACTCAGAGTCAGAGAACCAGACTAGAGGGAAGGAGGGGGTCCCAACTGCAGGGCCTCCTGAGCATAGGACCTTGTCTTTACCCAAGAGCAAAAAGGCCACCAAGGGTCCTAATAAGGGAGAAGCTAGAGAGCTCCACCTCCTTCTACTCCTCCAGGCCCCACTGCATCAATGCCAGGGCTCCATGAGCAACCCCTACTGGGAGAGGCAGGGCAGCAGCCAGGGAACCAGTGTCTGATTTACAAGGTGTGTGACCTGGTGTGCAGGCTGCCTGGCTGTGTGATCTTGGGCAAGTCCCCAACCCTCTCTGGGTCCTGTACATTGAGGGGCCTAGACCAGCTGGTCTTTTCAGCCCACATCAGCCTAAACTAACCTGGATCTCTGGTCTCTGGGGCCCAAATGAGTTCCTCAAGCCCTCGGCAGCCAGGCCTGCCCAGGCCTGTGCACAGCTGTCCTTGGTGTCCCAGGACGACCCCAAACTCCGAGGTCCATGTGGCGCCCTCCTGCTCACTGACCCACATCGCCCCAGCTGAGAGGTCCTGGCAGCTCCGCCGCGTTCCCACTGCCCCCGCGGAGGCCTGCCTGCAGGTCCTGCGTGCACCAGCCCCCACCTAACTCCAGGACGCCTGGGCTGCGCACCTTGAGGCAGGGGCCTCCCTGGGTCCGCTGCAGCTGCGCCTCCAGCAGGGCCTTGGTGCCCTCCAGGCTGGTGAGCGTGGTCAGCAGCTCGTCCCGCTCGGCCTCCAGCTCCCGCACCTGCTTCCGGTACTGGTCCTTCTCAATGAGGCTCTGCGAGTACTGCAGCTGGATCCGGTCTCGGCTCTGGATGGCCTGGGGAGCACAGGGAGCCAGCAGCTGAAGGAACCGCCCTGACTCCACTGTCCCAGGCCCCGACCTCCAGAAAGGGAAGGTATCAGGAATGGCTGCCACCAGGCCTGTGTGAGGGCTGTGCTAAGTATCAGCTCATTTAATCTTCACACTAACAGAATTAGGTAGATGTATCATCTAAGTCTCATTCTGCAGATGAAGAAACCACGTCAGCCAGGGCAGAGCTGGACTCCAACCAAGCAGTCCAATCGCACAGCCAGGTCGGAACCATTCCAGCTTAAAATGTTTCCAGGAGACCTACTGTGCACCCAGGGCATCCCAACCAGTGCAGCAGCCACAAGCCGAACCCGCCCGTTGCATCCAAAGCACTTTTCTCTGCCATGGAGATGAGGGTCCCTGACAGGTGGGCACATGGCCTGAGGGAGCTAGAGACAGAGGCCCCAGGGGCCGGGAGCACCTGGTGACATGCAGATTCCTGGGCCTGCCCAGACCACCTGAATTGGGACACCCCAAGATGAAGCCCCAAATCTGGGGCAATTCCAACATGTAGCCTTCAGCTCATTGTGGGATTCAAACTTGGTCACAAATAAAACCCTCCATTCTCCACCCCTGCCCCGTCCCCCTGACATGGTAGCCAGGCTCATAAGGCAGCAGTGGCCTGGGGGACTGGCCTGGGGCTCTCAGCCCACCCCACAGCCTCAACAGGAGGCAGGGCTGTGGGGCCCAGGGACTGGGGCCAAAACTTCTGAGAATATCTTCATCAGCAAATATTTGCAGGCACCTCCTCTGCGTCGGCCTTGTCCTTGGTGTGGAGAGCACAAGGGGCTCAGACACGCAGGACACCAGGACCAGCTTCTGTAACACCCCCGGAGCTCAGGCGAGGCAGCGGTCAGGGTGTGAGATGGCGATCCCAGCAGCCCTCCTGGCAGAGCTCGGGGACCAGGGTCTGCCTCACAACGGGTCTGAGGCCCAGCTGTAGTGCCGCCTGGCCTCGGGACCTCAGGCAAGCCCTGACTTGGGTCCCTGGCCAGCTGGCCTTGGCGGGGTGGGCTCCTAGGCCCACGAGACACGAGACTGGCTGCCGTCTCAGGCCCATGTTGTGCTGTTCAACATGCACATGGGCCTGGGATATCGGGCAGCAAAGTGTACACAAAGGCCCTGGCCCCTGGCTCTGCGGCTCACGTGCCCCATCCCAAATGGATCGAGACATCGTTAGAGTCTCTACCTCCAGTCCCACACCAGCCACTCCTCTTCCCTGCGCGGCTCACCTGGTCCCGCTCCTTCTCGATCTCCTCCAGCTGGGCCAGCACGGTGGCCATGCGGTGCTTGTACAGGTCACAGTCCTTCTGCAGCGTGCGGTGCTTCAGCCGCAGGTCCTCCATCTCCTGCAGGTACTGAGGGTGGTGCCGCGGGGCAGACTCAGACCCCAGAGCCAGGCCAGGGGACGCCAGTGCCAGGAGCTCCGCAGGCCCAGCAAGAGGGCCTGAGCCCTAGACGGCCCTCCCCTCCCTGGGCCGCAGCTGCCTAATCTGTGCAATGGACATGACCACAGTGGTGACAGCCATCAGGCCACCCATGGCCGCCTGACCCCTCTGCCTTCCTCAGCACCGTCACCATCTGCCACGGTGAAAACTCCCCAGGATTTGGTGGGGCCCCTGCTCCCCTCCCCAGGGCGGGGCCTGTGCTCTGCTCACTAACGGGAGGTCAGCAGGGCCTCCTGCAGAGCCGAGAGCCCTGGGTGCAGCGCTCTTGGCACCACCTGCCCAGAGGTGCCGGGGAGGCTGACAGAGCACCTCGACCCCTCCGCCCGGAGCCGCGCGGGCGAGGGCGCTACCTTGTCCCGCAGCTCCTCGGCCCACTGCAGCTCGCCCTGCACGGCCAGCAGCTTCTGGCACAGCTCCTGCCTGCTGTCCTGCGCCTCCCGCCAGTCGTGCTCCAGGATGTCCAGGAGGATGCGCTCGGAGCCTGGGGCCCCCGGCCGGCTGGCCTCCTGGGGGACGGAGTGCAGGGCCCTCAGCTGGAGCCCACCGTGGTGTGGGGAGCAGGGATCCAGCCTGGCTCTACCTTGGCCCAGACCCTGGTCTCCCTGTGTGGAAAGCAGGTGTGTCCTGCTCTCCAGGGGACGTCTGGACACAGAGGACGGTGGGTCCGGGACCTTTGATGACCTCAGCCGGGACTTGTCTCCTGGAGCAAACACCTGGCCCCCTCCCGCCTGCTCTGCCCCCACCTGGCCCCACCAGGGAAATGGACAAGTCACTGTCCCAAGACCTCCTCCCTCCCCTGAGGGGTCCGCAAGGGATCCAGCCCGAGACCCTCCCCAGCCCCATGACAGACACTGGCTCCCACCCCCACTTCTCATGTGGAAGGACAGCCAGGGGGCGGGCCCACGCTGCCCCTGACCTGCATGGGACACCAAGCAAGTCCTAGGGCCACCCAGGCCCCAGGGGGCTCAACTTCAGGGTCGCAGACTCCTCTGCAAATCCCAGGACGCCTGGGCCCTCCCCCAGGAAGTGCCCGCACACAGCAAGAGCAGCGTCATGGGCTCGGAGCCTCCTGAGGCCACCCTCAGTCCCCAGACCAATCATGCAGGGCCAGCGGCACAGCAAGGACTCTGGAGAGGCCGCCAGGACCGCTCCCAGGTCTGTGGGCTGTCCAGGCCTCAGGAGGACCAGTGAGCTGGGGCGCTTCCCGGGCCCCAGCCCAGCCCACCTGCTGGAGGCCCGCCTGCAGCTCCTGCAGAGACGCCGTCAGCCGCTGGTTCTCAGCCCGCAGCTCTGAGACCAGGTCCTCGCCATCGGGCTCCTTCTCCTTCTCCTTCTCCTTCTCCTTCTCCTCGGTCCCGGGGAGCAGCCCCCGGGCCCTTCGCAGAAGGGTACACTCTTCCTCCAGCCGGCTGACCTTCAGCTTGAGCTGATCCACCTAGGGCCGGGGACATGGGTCAGGCCAGGGGGGGCCACGGGAGCTACCATGAGTGGGGGCACTGCTCCTGGACTCCCAAAGGGGCCCCCCAGGGAGGAAGGGCAAGGGATCCAGCCCGGGTTGGGCAGATGTGGAGCTGAGGGGCAGAGGACGGGGAGCAAAGGCCCAGGGCGACACAGGAGGGCTGCTGGAGGAGAGGGGACCAGGGTCTGGGCCCAGCTCTGCTCAACTCGAGGTGGCTGTGGGCAGGTCAGGATCCCTGGCTGGGCCTCCATCTCCTCATCTGCACCGGAGGAGGGAGGGGGGCGCCATAGTGTGAGGGTCTCAGCCAGCCCAGGAGCCAGCATGTCCTCCAACCCCACCACCAGCTCCACACGCCGCTCCTCCCTTCCCCAAAGAGAAACGCTATTCCCGATTGGGCTGCTGGTTCAGCCAGGAGACTCCAAGTTCAAGGTTTAGATTTCAGTTTTACCACCATTAGGCTCTGTCCTCCAGAGCAAGTTGCTCACCTCCCCTGCACCTGGGCTTCCTCCCCAGCAAAATGATCCCCTCGCCTGCCACCAAATGGCATTGCAAGAATCGAATCAGACAGAGAGTGGACAGGCAGTGACGGCTGTCAGGGATGTGACGTGGTGTCTTTGTGTTTTCAATACGACCCCAGGACACTGGCAGGTCACCAGATGCTGTGTGACGCTAGAGGCTGGCCCAGCGGGGGGTGGGCAGCTGGGTGCTGGCCGCTTGGCTGAGGGTGGACGTGCATGACCAGTTTGCTGGATGATGAGTGTGCTTGGCCACTTCATGTGGTTTTCTGAATTCATGTGGGGTCTTGGGGGGACCAGATGCCATAAGACCAGCAGCAGGTGGCAGGCCAAAAACTGAAGCCATCGTTAGGGACGGTCACAGCAACCTCTGGGGCCAGGCTCAGGCGTGCCAAGGTCTGGCGCCTGAGAAGAGTCTGGCCCCTCTTGGAAAATGACGTCCAGCCCTCAGAAGGGCACCCCCCACACACATGCACGCACCCCTCAGGCCTGGACGCAGGGTCAGGCGCCCATGAATTCACAGAGGGCTCCTCCTCCACAAGGACTCAGATATGCCTGACTCCGCATCTCTTTCCACTCACAGAACATGCTTTGTGACCCACCAGAGAAGGACAGCTGGCCTCAAGGGCAGGCCTGGTCACGCCCTGCAGGGCACAGCCTCACACCAGGGCCTCCTGCCTGACCCTCGGCCAGCTGGCTTCCCTGAGCAGCTCAGAGGAGGGGACCTGCGGACTCCGCCCGACACTGAGAAGCAGGGCCTGGAATCCTGGTCCCAGGCTCACCCAGCCCCCAGTCACGGCGCTGGCCCCTTACGTTTACGCTGCTTAGAAATAACAGCCACTAGGTTTGCAGCCTATAGATCATGGCATTGAACCCCCGCCACGAGGGAGGGCCCAGCTGCCAGGCCCAGGACTGCTGGCCGTTCCACTGATATCCAGCCACGGCAGGGACCCAGGCCACAGCCCACCCACCACGCCATGCCAGGCACGGCCTCCTCCAGGCCCTGGCCGGCCAGTGCTGGCCTCTCTCGGCAGCAGATTCTTTCCTGCCAGATTCTTCCTCTGAGACAGGGACCCCACCTGCCACCCCCATCCCCAGTGATGCACTGGGCAAGGTCAGATTTTTTTCAATCTTGGGGACCTTTGGGAAAGGCTCTAGCCGATCTCTCTGTGCCTCAGTTTCCCCTCCAGAAATGGAGACGGCACAGCCCACCAGCAACACAAGCTTGCTGGGATGGGCAAGGGTATGTGCCCAAAGATATTTAAAACCACGCCTGGTGACCCGAGGCGCTTCGTTGTATTTCGGGGTGTTGTTGTTGCTGCTTTGGTATCAAGATTGAACCCAGGGGCGCTTAACCACTGAGCCACATCCCCAGCCCTTTCTATGTTTTATTTAGAGACAGGGTCTCACTGAGTTGCTTAGGGCCTTGCTTGTTGCTGAGGCTGGCCTTGAACTCGCGATCCTCCTGCCTCAGCCTCCCAAGCTGCTGGGAGTGCAGGTGTGCGCCACCGCGCCAGGCCTGGGGTGCTTTATAATTGCAATGTCACCCTCCTCTGTGACCTCTCGCTCTGAGGATGGGCAAACCGAGTCACGGGGAGGGAAGCCTTGCCCAGGCCATGCAGAGCCAGGTCTGGGGCACACGTGGTGGCCCTACCCACCACCCTCAGAAAGCCTCCCCCTCATGCCAGACACCAAGCAGAGTCCTCCGTCACCTCACGACAGCAAGCTGGCCACCTGCACCCTCAAGTAGGGTGGCTGCCTGGACCCTTCAACTTGTGACTTCAGCACCCTGATCAGGACTCCCTTCCCAAAACACCAACCCGCCCAGCGAGCACTGTCAACCTCGTGTCCCACACGCACCAACCTTTACCCAGAGGAACCAGCACCCCAGCAACAACCACTGGGGAGATGGCAGAGTACACGGGCCTGTCACCCCAGCCACTCAGGAGGCCGAGACAGAAGGATTGCAAATTCAAGGCCAGCCTCAGCAACTTAAATAAACCCTACCTCAAAATAAAGAATAAAAGGGCTGGGGATGAGATGCTTGCCTAGCACGCATGAGGTCCCGGGTTCCAATGTTGGGGAGAAAAACAAGAATCCCACACAGCATTCCAGGAAACAGCCTACTGTGTGTCGCTGGTGCTGGTAAGCTGGAGGTTAGCTCATCTGCCCTTTGGGTGACTCTCCGTGGCAGCTGAAGCCAGTATTATCCCCTGCTAACACCCCTGAGAAGCCACCGAGTGAGCTGGGTTCCGGGGCCTGTGAGAGGCCGGCGTCGCACTGCTGGAGAGGATCAGGTGAGATCTCACTGGCCAGGGAGCAGGCAGACAGCACCCTGGGAAGGAAGCCAGCACCCGTGCCAGGTGGACCCGGTTCAAAAGCAGGCTGTGTGCTTCCTGGCTGGGCGATCAGGAGCACTCCCCTCAGCCCGAGCCTCAGCGTCTGTGCTCAGGAAGGGAAGTGGGTACAGGGTGCTCGGGGAGGTTTGGGTGACGGGCCACGTGTAACCTGCGTGGCGTGTGGATGGCACTCTATAGCAGCAGCCGGTGTGGCTCACGGTCACGCGGATTCTGAGCACCTGAGATTCTGTGTCTCACGTTCACTGAACCCTCATGACCCAAGGCTTCTCCCCCGGCCCTGTGCACATTTGGGGCTGAGTAACTCCTCAGTGTGGAGGCTGGAGGTTTGGCAGCATCCCTGGCCTCTACCCACTAGAGGCCCACATGGCCTAATATCTTGGGAGGTGGAGCCACAGTGTGAACCAGACTGTAACCAGGAAGCAAGACCCCAGGGCAGGCGAAGGACTTCTCTGGCGCTGGGACGCTCTGCACAGGTCACCCACCCCTCTGCGCCCTGCCCCTGCGACCTCCCCAGGGCCTACCGCCAGCTGCAGGTCGCGGCTGCGCAGCACGGCTGAGTTCTTCTCCTCGCTGAGCTGCGCCAGGCGCATGGCGATCATGTAGTTCTCGTCCTTGAGCCGCAGCAGCTCCAGGCTGCCCGCCTCCCAGTCCTCCCGCAGCCGCTGGCAGCGCTCCTGGGTCTGCTGCTGCTCCCGCAGCCGCTGCTCCAGCCCTGCCCGCTCCTCCTCCAGCGCGCGGCCCCGAGCCTGCAGCTGCTGCTCCCGCTGCAGCTGGCTCTTGCGTGCTTCCCGCAGCCTCCGCACCTCCGTCATCAGGAACTGGGTCAGGCCCTCGGGTCCCTCCTCATCTGCCAGGACAGGCGACAGGATATTCAGGAGGGGACCACAGATTACACCGAACAGACCAAGCCACAAAATAAACAGGGAAATTCTGGAGTATATTTTTGTAATTTGAGGATAGAGAAGGTCTTCCTAAACAAGACACAAAATCCATAAGTTATAAAAGAAAGCATAGACAAATCCATAGAAAACTGTTCAACTCTCTGCAAAAGAAAGATCTGTGTTAAAAGATAAAGAATCAAAAATATAATAAATGTGACAAATGACTCGATCATCATATATAAAGAGTTCCTACAAATCAATAAGAAAAAAAAAGCAAACAACTGAATAAAAATATGGGCAAAAACTATCAATAAGCAAGTCCCAAAATAAAAGGGGCCATCAAACACAGGGAGAAAAGATCCAATCCACCAGCAATAAAAACAGTTGCCACAAACATTTGGTGGCTTCATTCTTTGTGCTAGATACACATATGCAACCCTTGAGAAAGTCTACTTCAGAAACTCTCCCCAGTTTAGAAAGGTAGAATTGCACAAGGATGCACACAGGAGGGTGTTCCCAGCACCAGAACATAACAAAACTGGAAAAAACCTAGATGTCCATCAACAAGGGATGGGTAACAACATCACTAATGAACATCATGCGCATGCTAAAAACAAGAGCAACCGACATGGAAGAATCACCAAAATAAGCCATTTTGAGAAAAGCCAGAGTGGACAACACATAGGCCACCCAGTGTGTGTATGATGCTAAGACGGGGGACTCACAACTGCCTCCTGCAGAGCCGAGCTGAAGGAAGGAGGAGAGATCTAGCTTCTCCTTTTACTCTGACATCACCTGCAGCCTCTGAATTTTTTACATAACAAACTACAAGCCCACGTAGGCGGCCGTAGCAAGTCTGGGAGCGACACTGGGTAGAGAGCCTTGTTATGTTATGCACGTGGGCTCTGAACTTGGACAAACTGGATTAGAAACCCAACCCCACCCTCAGCCAACCATGGGGCCCTGGGCAAACCAGTCTACCCTGCAGTTTCTAGGTCTGATCAGCAGGAATAATGGGCCCCCCATTCCAGTACGTAAACGCTAGCAACCATTGCAGATCCACTCACCAAGGATCATGGAGCAGCGCTGAGCGGGTTCCCGGCCAGTGAGCAGCCTGAAGTGTTCTGGATAGTAGAACTCCAGGGCCTCCAGGAAGGCCTCATAGCCCCTCTTGCCTCGGCAGCGCAAGATGTCCATGAGCCGGCCTGCCGGGGGTGCACCCAGGGGTCAGGAAGAGGCCCCCCAGAGCCTGACTGGCTCTTCCCCACCATGCTTCAGGGCCCACGTTCCCCAGATGTCTGAGCGGATGACACACACACAGGGGCCTGTCCCAACAGATCAGGGAGGGAAGCCGTCTGCCAGGCCAGGAGAGCCAGACGCCGCCCCACAAGGGCACCTGTGGAGCAGCCCCCACATCCCTACCGGCACTCAGTGGCCACGGACAGATGCGGCCAGCAATGCACAGAGAACCTCCCCCAACCCCGGAGCAGAGCAGTTCTCCCATCAGCCCGGAGCCAGGAATTCCACCGTCCAATTCTCATCGCTTTGCCAGTTGTAGTTCAAAGAACCTGGGAGGAAGGACCCCCTAAAACCGCGATGGGTCTTGGGCCCCTGGGGAAAACGAACTCTCCCAGGAGCACGCGGCACACAGGAGGGGGCAGGGAGGCGAGAGGGGGTCAAAAGGCACAGGGGAGACGCCAAAGCCACCAGCTGTAACCCGGAGGTCCCAGCCTGGCGGGCACCGGCAACCTCATCCAAGCCTCTGCTCTAATGTGGGTTCAGGGGTGGGAGGGGACCCCAAGGCAGACAGACCCGACCGTGTGGTTGAGGCGGTGGGCAGGGGGCCCCAGCAGCCCACTCCACAGAGCCGGAGACTGAGGCCCGGGAGCAGAGCCGCCCGGCGCCCTGGTCTCCATGCGCTGCACTCGGGCCGTTCCGCCCCGAGGCCCGACAGCGCGGCCGAGCCGAGTGCGGACCCCGCGGCTCACCGGTGCGGTTGACGCGGCACGGGA
>JAJEJO010004911.1:41315-66801 GCA_020662805.1 Glaucomys volans | reverse complement strand
GTCGCCCTCAGGGCCGCGGGGTCGCCGCCCGAGCCCAGCGCCCGACTCACCCCGCGCGCCGCGGCCTCGGGCTCCGCGCTCCGCGCTCGGGCGGCGGCTCCGCCGGCGCAGGGGGGCGGCGCCCTCGGCGCCCCCGGCTCCGCCCCCGTCCCCGCGGCCGCGCTGGCCGCCCCGGCCTCCCCACATCGCCGCCGCCGGACAACGTCCGCCGCCGGCCACCCGCACGTCCGCCCTCCCGCCGTCCGGCCCGCCTCCCCCGCTTCCTGTTTCCCGCCCGCTCTCCGCCGGGCGGCGGGGTCCCGGGCCCGCCCACACCTGCCCGGCCTCCCGGGGCGGGACCCCGCGCCCTCACCCGCTGCGCCGGGACACACCTTCCCGGGCCCGCAGCCGCCCGCTGCCCACGCCCACACCGCGCGGCCAGACGGTGCAGGCGCTGCGCGGGCTGCACACGCGGGCCACACCGCTCGTGCACTCCCACGAGCGCTCCCAGAGCAGCACACGGCATAGTTGGCTCAGGGTCACACCAAAGCGCGGTGGACTCGGCTCCCACCTCACACGCCACACCCACACCACGATGGTCCCCCAACAACCCTGTGCACATGCCACACGCCTGGGCACAGTGCCATGCACTCCATCTCCAGGGAAGTGAGCTTCAAGGGGCAGGGCTTCAGATCCTAGCACTTCTATGGCCCTGGTCAGCTGTGGGCCACTGGGGCCCTCGGTCTGGGGAAAGTGTCTGGGAGCACTACCGACTGATCCCAGCCCAGCCTCTTACCTGCCAGTGACCTGTGCGAGTGTCTGCCCTGCCCAGACCTCTGGGTCCCCAAGCAGACCACCTGCTCTGGCACCTTCCCTCAAGCTCGGGACAGTCTCTGGGTGGGCAGCAGAGGGCAGAGGTCCTGGACGCCATTCTCAAAGGTGGGAGTCACATTTCTCAAAGGGGGTTCCCCTCCATGCTGGTCCCAAGGATCCCTGGGGGGAGCATCTGTGGTTAAAGTCAAGTAAGTTTGACAGATTGCTGCATCTAAGCTCCTCCCCCTCTGGGGACTGGTGGTCACTTGGCAGGACAAGGTCTGAGTCTCTACTCATTTACTGGCATGTGTGATACCATCTCTGTTGGCACTGGAAACTTCCAAGTGGCTGTTGCGGGGGAGGGCTGGAGGGAGCAGGAAAAGACCTGTGAGTCCCCAGACCCCTCCCCTGCTCTGACCTAGATGCCACGGGTGTACGCATTGCTCATCCAAGAACTCAAAAGTTTTCGATCCATAAAGGCTCTGAAAAGTCCTGCCATTTAGGTTGCCTTTCCCAACTTCATGAACCACCTATTTTCTTCTCATTGTTCACTTTTTATTTTGGGTGTCACCTGCTCACATGCAGAGAAAGAAATGCTTGGGAAGGACTGAAACCTGGTGCAAATGCATCAGTTAACACAGGAGGAAACAGAAGCCCAGAGAGTGCAAGGACCCTGTCCAGATTCACACAGTGAAGCAACCGAGGATGAGGTCAGAGACCGGCCCCTGGCCTCTTTCCACCCAGCCCTGTGTCCAGGCTCACGCCCTCCCCTCTCCCCGCCCTCCCACGCACGCTCCTCCCCCAGCAGCCCTGTTCATTGTGAATATTTTTAACTTGGCCAGAAGAACAGGGTGAAAGCCTTGGAAAATGAGTCTGTGGTTAATTATTTTCTCATCAAGAAGCCCAAACAGGGTACAGAGATTAGGGGCAGAAATCAGCATGTCTGTGGAGAAGTGACCAGAGAAGTGAGGGGACACTGGGTCTCAGCAAGTGAGGTGCTTGGGTGCTCCTGGCACCTGGCCTCCCTGGAAAGCTGCAGAGCTCCTGGGGCTCCACGCTCACGCACCACACAGTTACACACACAGAGTCACATGCACACACACACACACACACACACACACACTTGCCCTCTGTGGGCCCCAAGCCAGGCAGGAGGCAGCGGAATCTACCCACGTCCCCACAGACAGCAGAGCCTCCTACTCCCCTGCAGTCCCTGGGCGTCCACAGCACTGACAGTGGACACGTGGTCAAGCATCACCTTCCTTATCGTCCTCTGGGGGTTCTGCCCTGTTCATCGTCTCCCTTAGCCACGCCAGGAAAGCAGGGCTGCATCAGGGACACAAAGGCTCTAGACCTCGTGCCCGGGGCCCTGGATCCTCGCCCAGGCTCCTGGCCAGGAGTGGCGTTCTTCCCTGATCTTCCATTTCCCCAGCTGCAAAAAGCAAGTGGTGAGTAATCCCAGCCACACCTAGAGAGGAAAATGGCCTGGGAGCAGAGAAAGTGCCCTGGAGACCTACATCTGGCCTTTGTCACATGTCCTTGGACAAACCCCTTCCCCTCTGAATCTCTGCATCTTGTGCAGAAGTAGCCCTGCATGGCGACTCGTAGTGCATCTGAGCTGACATTCCTCTAAGTAACAGGTACAAGAGCGTCAGTCCTCTCCCCAACTCATCCAAGGCATGTCCCCACGTCTCAAACCCCTCCTTGTCCCCACATCTCCACCCACAAGGCTCTGAGCTACAGAGAGATCATTTGGGGGTTTTTTCAGGGGTTGGTTTGGTTTTTTGAGACAGGGCCCCACTGTGTTGCCCAGACTGGCCTTGAACTCCTGGCTCAGGTAATCCTCCTGCCTCAGCCTCCTGAGTAGCCGGCAGTGCAGGTGTGCACCCATGCACCTAGCTGAGAGATGGTTTTAAAAACCAAAAAAGTTTCCTTTGGGCTTAAAACTCCCCAAAGGTTTCCCATCAAGCTGGAATAAATGTAAACTCTCCCCAGACCTGCCAGCTGCCCCACCCCCTCCCCTCTGATTTTCTGCATCTGTGCAAGGTAGCTGTCCCCCAGCTCCTGGCATGGGGAGGGGGCTTCTTGGACTATTCAGGTCTTGGACCAAATAGAACCTCTGCTTCCACCCCAGAAACAGAACCTTCCTGGTTAGCAGGCCTGGGCTGGAATATTCCAAGAACCCTGAGGATGAGGAGTGGAGCGGGAGGAGAGGCGGTTAGAGCAGGATTCAACAGGGGACAGAGCAGAAGCCGACAGGCCCTCATCAGGACTGGACTTCACATTCGTTAGTAGCAATAGCATTTTGCTCTGTTTTGCTCGCGGTACTCAGGACTGAAACCACAGGCTGTCCCACTGACCTACATCCCCTTTTTTTATTCTGAGACAGGGTCTTGCTAAGTTGCCCAAGTGGGCCTTGAACTTGAGATCCTGCTGCCTCAACTTTCTGAGTAGCTAGGATTACCACACCTGCCTGATGTAATACGTATTATCACTGTCACCCACAAACCACTTGCAACATCCACAGACACAGGGACCCCCTTTTCCACCCTTTGCTTCAAGGCTGCACCAGACCCCAGAAACTCCTGGCCCCTTTGGCAACCCCTGGTTGCATTCCAGGAATTTGGGTCTTCATTCATCTGGTCTACAAATGTGGGTGCTTGGTGAATAGGTCTCCCCTCCCCAGCCCCCAGACTGATGACACCTTGTGTGGTCATCTTGTCACCATGAGCAGGACCCGGTTGTAGGGATCCCAGCACAGACCTGGACACACAGCATTTGTTTGGCAGGAGACTGCGACACCCCGGGGGGTTCAGCCCTCAGAACCACGCAAGCTGTGGTCTTGGGCAAGTTCCTCAGACTCTGTCTGCTGCGCTGAAGGGCCAGACACAGCCTGAGCAAGGGGGGCATCCTCAGCTGAACTCACCCAGCGGTGTCTCTCCCCCTCCCCACTCACTGCCCAGTGTCCCCCAGGGCACGTCTGTGCAGGAGGCTCTTCCTGGGACCTCTTCCATGAAGTCAAGGGAGGGAGTAGGAACCAGCGAGCCCACTGTGCCCAGTCCCAGGGATCCCAGCTGGAGGGGTCTTTTAGACTACCTTTTGAGACTGCAGGGGGCCCTGGGCTCCCCAGAGCAGAGATAGGAAGCCACCCTCAAGCATCAGGGGATTTCATCTCCCAGAGGGTTGGGGGCTCTAGCAGGGGCCACAGAATGGGGTAGCCCTGTCTTCACAGTCCCTCGCCCTCTTGGCCATGCCCAGCAGCCCTGGAAGAGGGGAGTAGAGATGGTGACTGTAAGATCTGTGCCCACCTGGCCTAAGGCAGGGCATGGGCCCCAAGGCTGGCCTGAGCTGGGGGTCAGGGCTGACCTGGGGCTGGGCACAGAGGAAGCCGAAGCTGGGCGTCTTGGCCGGGCTCAGAGAAGCTGGAGATCCCAGGAGGAAGGCAGCCACAGGAGAAGAACCACCAGGGCCGTCTCCACGGAGGGGGTCTGGAGGAGGTGGCTGCCTGGGAACCTTGCCTGGGGCCCCAGATTCCAGAGAAAAGCCCAGAGAATCATCGGGGCTGAGTCAGCGGGAAAGGGTGGGCCAGGGGGACCTGCCGGCTGAGTCACCGGGACCTGTTGGGGTGGCCCTGCCTTCCTCTGCTGCCCGCCAAGCCACGAGGTCACCCAGATGTGGGTTCAAATCCCAGTCCTGCTGCTTCAGTGAGGTCGTGACCCTGGGCAGGACTGCAGCCCAGTCGGTAACCATGGTGTCTGGTAAATGAATGTGCTCAGAAGGAAGCCACACTGAGTGACGAGGCCAGACCTCCTGTCACAATGCCACTGACCGCAGACAGGTTTTCCAGGTGGGGGCCTTCAGCCTTCTCCACCAGCCTTCCAGGAAGGTCCTCTTTCATCCCCTCCGTCTGATGACCCCAGGGCTAGGGGAGGTCACAGGGCTGGTGCCTGGCGACCCAGGGGGTTTTCCTTTTGGCCGTGTGACCCTCCCCCACCTGCCAGCAAGTTCCCTGCTCAGTGTCTGTCCCAGCCCTGTTTGGTGTCCTGGGGACCCCAATGAGTGGACCCAGGGGCTGCCCTGAGAAAACGGCCCAGCACCACGGCTTCCGGTGGTTTCTCGCAGCCAGAAGAGGAAGAAGCCCTGGGCTCCGCACGGGGACATCAGCTGTGCGGCGGAGGAAGGGGCGACAGCGGGCGGGGCCCAGGCGGAAGGAGCGGGGCGCCAAAGCCTGGCCCTGTCACCTTGCGCTCCCACAGGCAGCGGTCCCCCTGGCTTTAGCCTGCACGGTGCCAAGCCATCCGCTGCCCGGGTCGCGGTGACTCAGAGCCCCGCCCCGGCAGGAGCGCAGGTGAGTGGGCGGCCGCGGAATGACAGACCCGGAGCACCTGGGCTGCGGGAGGCCGTCTCACGCCACCCTCGGGGCATCCCCGTGCTACTAGGGGACAAGGGAGGGGCCGCGGCTCAGGCAGGGCGGGGGCAGAGCTGCCTTGTCCCCCCAGGACCTCAGCAGCCTCCGGCTCCGCTGCAGAAGGAGCGCCCAGGGTGTGGGCAGTGGATCCAGCCGCTGGATTCAAGTCCCTCTGCCGTGTTTGTCCCTGGACTCTGGGGACTACATGCCTCCTTCTTTGGCCTCATTTCCCCACTTATGCCGCGGGGGTGGCCTGAGTGACATGAACCACAGGGTGGCTAGGGGCAGGGGTGGGGACACTGATTTCAAGCCCCTCTCTGGGCCTCAGTCTCCTCACCTGTAGGTGGGGAGGACCCGGGGTCTGGGACCTCGAGTCAGCTGGCTCAGCGAGCCCAGCCCGGGCCACAAGCGGGCTGTGCTCAGAACAGCCTCCCGCCAGAGTCCCTGGGGATTGGCTGGGGTCCCCAAATCCTGATGTTCAAATCTCCTACATAAAACAGCGTGATACTTGCACATGACCTGAACACAGCCTTCTGCGTCCTGCAGGCCATCTCTGGGTTACTTATAATACCCACAGTGGCCAATTGGAATTGTCAACTTGGTTGGATCAAGAGATGCTGCTGATCAGGAGGCCTCTGAGTGTGTCCATGAGGGCGTGTCTAGGAATGATTGGCATGTGGGATGGGAACTGAAGTGCAGCCCCTCCCTCAGCGTGGGCAGCACCGCCCAATAGGATGGAATAAAAGCTGGAAGAACGAGGAGCAGAAGCAGATGCAGCTCGGCTCTTCCTGAACGGGTCCTTGATCGCTGCTCCCATCATCTGAGGATATCGGACTCTCGCCTCTTCACTCTTCCAAGGTGGACTCTGCCAGTGATTCTCCAGGGAGTTTCCAGAAGGCTTGGACTAGAGTAGCACTGTCCGTCTTTCTTGTTCTGGGCCTTTTGGGTGTTGGACTGCGCAGCTGCTGGTTCCTCCAGCTCTCCAGCCGCAGACGCCACTGTGGACCATCCAGCTTCTGGCCGTGTGAGCCAGTCTAACAAATCCCCTTTCATAATCACGCTTCCTGCAGATTCTGTTCTTCTAAAGAACCCTGACTCACACATGACCTAATAAAATGGAATGCTACATAAACCATTGCTACTCTGTAGCATTTTAAATGTGTATTATTTTATTGTTGTACTGTAGCTTTTGTGTGTGGTGGTGGGGACTGAACCCAGAGCCTCCAGAATGCTGGCCAGTGCCCCCCCGCTGAGCCTCACCCCCCGCATTTGCAGGTTTTAATGTGAACTTTTTTTTCCTGAATGTTTTCAATCTGGGATTGGTTGGTCCACCGACATGGGCCCCAGAGACAGACTGTATAGACTGTTGTAATCCCAGGACCCCACCTGCTGGAACCACCCAGGACCAGCAATGTGTGGCGGCAGGCTCTGTCCCCAGCTTCCTGCCCATCCCAGCCCCCAGCCTGCAGGCCTGGACTCGCTGCCGAGTCCCTGACCAGTCCCAGCTCTTGGCCTGGAATGCTCTTTCTCATCAGAGGTGCCACACTCTCTCCAGATCTCTGCACCTGTGTTCCCTTCCCCCTACCCCGCCCAGTAGGAAAGAGGAGTCCTCCAGCTCCTTCTGTCCCCACCCCTACTTTCCCTTTGGTCTTCTCATCAAAATGTCTTGATTCTTTTTTGTTTTTTCGGCACTGGGGATTGAACCCAGGGCCTCACTCGTGCTAAGCAGACACCTACATTCCTGACCCTTTTTATTTTTTATTTTGAGACAGGCCCTTGCTAAGTTGCTGAGGCTGGCCTCCAACTTGGGATCCTCCTGCCTCAGCCTCCTGAGGTGCTGGCATTACAGACATGGCCACCACATGCAGTTTGGAGTTCCTTCCATGGTTAATGCTGTTAATCCTCAAAACAGACTGTGCAGGCGCCCACTCTTACTTCCCAGACTTTATAGATGAGGAAACCGAGGCTGGAAGGTAGCTTGCCCAAGGGCAGCCCCTGGGAAGTGCAGGCCTGGGATTTGAACCGAGTCTGGCTGTGGAGCTGGCTTGCTTTCAACACTGCAAGCCAGAGGGCTGCCTGTGGGAGGCGTCGGGGAGCTGGGTCTGGAGCAGGGAACAGGTTCCTGACCCCAGACAGGGGAACGCATTTCTGCTACAAGGAACTGGGTCCACCCAGGGGCTGCTGCCTGGGTGGAGTCGAGAGGGCCCTGGGGAAGAGGAGCAGGTGTTCCGCTTCTGTGGGCTGCGTGGGGACCCACCCCACAAACAGCATCACAAAACAACCAGGGGCTTCTGTTTAGCGCGGGGTCCTCGTTGAGTAGCAGCCTGGAGGACGGCTCGGCCTGCTCGCAGGGCGTCCGTCCATGGGTGTGGCCGGGCTCCCCATCTCTACTCTCCCACTCTAAGGCCCCCGAAGCATGTGGGGGCAGCGGGACAACCAGCTTCCCGCATGGTGGTTTCAAAAATGCATGTCAACCAGGCAGAGGAAGCCTTGCCTTTTATGATCTGGGGTTGGAAGTCAGCCAGTGTCACTTCTGTTATGTTGGTGGAAACAGTCACAAGCCCACCCAGGCTCAGGGCAAGGGGCAGACTGGACGAGGGTCACCCTATGGAAGCAGGAGTGGCAAAGTCCTGCAAGAGCAAGTGAGGGGTGGGAAAGACGGCTGCAGTTCTAGGAAATTCACCCAGTCACCCCGGGGGCTGGGGCTGGGGCTGGATCTGGGTGTCGGCCAACTAGACACCATGAAGCCTGCCAATGGTGCCAGCTACTTGGAGGCTGAGGCAGGAGGATTGCAAATTCAAGGCCAGCCTCAGCCACTTAGCAAGACCCTGTCTCAAAATAAAAAATAAAAAGGGCTGGAATGCAGCTCAGTAGGAGAGCGCCTGGGTTCAATCCCCGGTACTGTAAAGAAGATTTTTTTAAAAAGTGCCATCCACGGCACCAAAGCAGACAGCAGGCCAATGGTACAGAAGAGAGGACACAGAGACACACCCACACGAGCACAGCCATCTCATACCAGACAAAGGAGCCAAAACACAATGGAGAGAAGACAGCCTCTTCAACAAATGGTGTTGCCAAAACTGGAAATCCATATGCAGTAAAATGAAATTAAATCCAGATCTCTCACCCTCACAAAACTCAACTCAAAATGGATCAAGGATCTAGGAATTAGACCAGAGACCCTGCACCTAATGGAAGAAATAGTAGGCCCGAATCTTCTTCATGTTGGCTTAGGACCAGACTTTCTCAACATGACCCCCAGAGTGCAAGAAATAAGCAAGAATCAATAAGTGGGACGATTCAAACTAAAAAGCTTTTTCTCAGCAAAGGATACAATCAAGAATGTGAAAAGAGAGCCTACAGAGTGGGAGAAAATCTTCTCCACACACACTTCAGACAGAGCACCAATCTCCAAAATTTATAAAGAACTTACAAAACTTTACACCAAAAATGCAAAGAGCCCAATCAATAAATGGGCTAAGGAACTGGGCAGACACTTCACAGTAGAGGATAAACAGGTGATCAAAAAATACATGAAAAAATGCTCACCATCTCTAGTAATTAGAGAAATGCAAATTAAAACCACCCTAAGATTTCATCTAACTCCATTTAGAATGGCTATTATCAAGAACACAAGCAATAATAAGTGTTGGCGTGGATGTGGGGAAAAAGGCACATTCCTACATTGCTGGTGGAGTTGCAAATTGGTGCAGCCACTCTGGAAAGCAATAGGAGATTCCTCAGAAAACTTGGAATGGACCCACCATTTGACCCAGCTATCCCGCTCCTCAGTTCGTACCCAAAGGACTTAAAATCAGCAAAGTATAGGGATGCAGCCACATCTATGTGCATAGCTGCTCAATTCACAAAAGCTAGATTGTGGAACCAACCTAGATGCCCTTCAATTGATGAATGGATAAAGACACTGTGGTATGTATACACAATGGAATATATTCAGCCATAAAGAAAAATAAAACTATGGCATTTGCTGGTAAATGGTAAATGGTAAAACTCCACCGAGTTGGGGAATATCATGCTAAGTGAAATAAACCAAGCCCAAAAAACCAAAGGCCGAATGCTTCCTCTGATCAGTGGATGATGATACATAATGGGGAGGTGCGGGGGGCAAGAAGAGAATAGAGGAACTTTGGAAGCTACAGTGGAAAATGGTACAGGAGGGGGTGGGCGAAGGAAAGGTAGCAGACCGAGACGGACCTATTGCCCAATGTGTTTGTAAGATTACATGAATGGTGTGAATCGACATTGTGCACAACCTAGAAATGAAAAGTTGTACCCCATTTATGTACAAAAAAAAATTTAAAAAGGTGCCATCCACGGGGCCCCCCCTGCCTGAGTACAGTGGATTCGATCTCCGGGGCTTTGCAGGGCGGGGGTCTTACGCCTCAGGAACCTTTTCTTTTCTTTTTTATTTAGGTATAAAACACAGGAAGGTCCACAGACTGGGAGTGTGTAAAGCAGAGATTTTTGTCTGTGCACATCCTGGTGGCCACCACCCAGGTCAAGATACTGACCATTCCCACACTCCAACAGCCTCCCTCACAGCCCCTCCCAGTCAAATCTCCCTCTGGGGCCCGAGTCCTGTATTGTCAGGGATTCATTTCACCTCATTTCATTCTTCATATAAGTGGAATCCTACTGGGTGCACTATTTTGTGTAGGCATCTTTCATTCTCCATCTTCAGACAATGAAATTCCTCACTGTAGGTGCATCTTTTTGGTGATGGGTTATTTTCGTTGCTGTATAGTATTCCTCTGGGTGAACAGACTGCTTCGTGGGCACTTTGGTGGTTCCTGTTTGGGGGCTGTAACAAATAGTGCTACTATTAACATTTGTGTTGATTTCCCTTGACAAACACAGATAAGCCTTGATGTTGGCTAGACTTCCAGGGGCATGCAGATGGCTTAGTCATAGGGTAGGTACACTCTTGGCTCCAGGAGATCTGCCCAACAGCCTTGCAGCATCTTCGTACCACCTTAGACACCACCAGCAGCTCAAGTTCCAGTCCCACTTCCCATGATACCTGAAGCCGTGGGCATTTTTAAGGTCAGCCAATCTATTGGAAGTGAAGTGGAAACCAGGTTTTTAGATGAGATCTCGCTGAGAAGCACCGCCGTGAACGTGAGTCAAAGGAGAGGTGGAATGAAACCCAGCGCGTTCTGACGCGGAGCCCAGGTTCTAGTTCATTCGCGTAACTCGGTATCTCTACATCCTTGGGGGCGACGTGGTGGCATTCAGTTAAATGTAACAGCCTAAGGCTGACGGGAGCTCCTCATGGAAGAAGCTCCCAGACTGTCATAAGCAGCCCACTAAGGTGACCGAACTACGTGACCCCAAGATCAGAGAAGCTGTGAGAAGGACTGGGGCGCACACTGTCCCCGCAGCAGTTAGAACTGGAACCAATCACCTGAGGGAGCGAAGTCGGGAAAACAGAATTTAAGTGTCGCAAACCCCACAAAGCCGAGGAACAGGCTGAGCGGCCCTTACCCCAGGCCCTGGGACCAGAGCGTCTCAGTTGGGGTGCTTCCGTGCTGGGATCCCTGCATGGGCACAATGAGGCATCTTGAGGAAGAGACGCCCAGGTGGCCACAGAGTCCCTGGGAGTCTCCTCAGCCCCCGACCTGCACAGGGGACAGTGATCTACGCCGTGTGGTCGAGTGCCTGCGTGTGGACACCACCCATCCTGGGAGGTCACGGAATGACCTGCTTGCATCACGTGGGTGCTCAGAAGCCTCAGATTTTGTGGCAGGGGTGGTGGCACAAGCCTGTAACCCCAGTGACTCCAGAGGCTGAGGCAGGAGGACCACTTGAGACCAGGAGTTTGAGACTCGTCTGGGCAACACAGCAAGACCCCATCTCAAAACGAAGTACAGACGCCACCTAATGCCACTCAGGAGAAACAGGCAAATCTGCAGGCATGGTAAGATATTCAAATGTGCACCTCCGGATAAATTTAGTGAATTTAGTGAAATCACTAGACACAAGGCTATTTTTGGATATGATTTTGCTTTGTGTTGCCCAAACTGGTCTCAAACTCCTGGGTTCAAGCAATCCTCCTGCCTCTGCCCCAAGTAGCCAGGACTACAGAGATGCATCAACATGCATAGCTTGGACATGATTTGAATGCATACCCAAGGTTTAGTGTACTGGATCTCAAGAAATGTGAGCTAACTAACCTTTTTTCTTTATAAAGTACCCAACTTCCGGTATTTTGTCATAGCAATTTTAAAGACTCATACAGAATCAGTATACAAAATCAACTGTATTTTTTTTGTCTACGAGCCATAAAAATAAAACATCTTTTAAATGAATATTAAACTCCTGGGAGATGAGATAAGAGAAAAAACTTGATGAACTTGTGTTTGCAATGACTATTTAAATAAATATCAAAGACACAAACCATAAAGGAAATAATTGATAAGTTGAACTTTATGGAAATTTAGCACTTGTATGATAATGATATTGGCTAAGTTAAATGGTCATAAGCTGTGTACGCACAATGTGGAACAACCAGTCCCACCATTACGTACAACTGTAATGCACCAGTAAAAAAATATAAAGAAAAAAAACTTGTGTGCTCTGATGAAGACACTGTCAAGAGAATGAGAAGACACGTGACAGAGTAGGAGTGCCTGCCTCGCAAGCACAAGGCCCTGGGTTCAATCCCCAGCACCGCAAAAAAACAAACAAACAAAAAACAACCACATGAGATACCACTTCACACCCACAAGGATGGATCACTAGATGAAAAGGATAGAACAAACGTTGGCCCGGACGTGGAGAAATAGGAACTGACACTCCAGTGGGAACTGCAAAACAGCATAGCAGTTCCCCCAAAAGGTAAGCTATCGTTATCATGTGACCAGCAAGTCCATTCCCAGGCCTGCGGCACCTGGAAGAACTGAGAATGCGCGCCCCACACACCGTTCAGTGCTGCATACTATTCCCAATAGCCTGACAGTATGAACCACCCAAATGTCCGTCAGGGAGGCGTAGATAAACGTGCCGCTCAACCGTAAGAAGGAAGGAAGTTCCGACACATGCTAGGACATGGATGAGCCTCGGAAACGTCACTCTAACTGAAAGAAGCCAGGCGGGAAAGGCCGCCTGTTGTCTGGTTCTGTTAAAGGGAAAGTCCAGAATAGGCGATCCATAGAGACGGAAAGCGGCCGATGGTTGCCAAGGACCAAGGAAGAGAGGCGGGGAAGGACCCTGGGTCCGCGTGAGGTTTCCTCTAGGACAGAAAAAGTTTCAGAATGAGGTAGCGGTGATGGTGCACAGCTTGTCAATACACCAAGAATCTGCTAAGTGCACACTTCAAACGGGTGAATTTCATGGTGTGTGAGTTATGTGTCAATTTTTACAATTTTAAACATAAATTATCTTGCCCAGACTGGTCTCAAACTCCTGGGCTCAAGTGATCCTCCTGCCTCAGCCTCCCAAGTAGCTGGGACTCCAGGTGAGAGCCACCACCCCTGATATATAGTATTTGGATCAAGCTGAGCAGGGCGACACAAATTTGTGATCCTAGCAACTCTGGAGGCTGAGGCAGAAGGATCACAGGTTCAAGGCCAGCCTGGGCAACCTAGGGAGACTGAGTCCACAATCAGTGTCTCCAGGTCAAAATTCAGGTATCAGGAGGGCCAAGCGCCTCTGGAGGCTCTTGGGCAGAACCCGGGGCTGACCCCTTCCAGCTTCGGGGGGCCCTGCTTGGTTTCTGTCCCCGTCCACCATCTTCACGGCCGGCACCTTGAGACCTCGCTGCTCCGTCTTTCGTGGCCTCTCTCGGGCAGGTGTGTGCACGTGTGAAATCCCCTGCCCGCCTGGCGCCTCTCCCTCTGCACGGGGCTCAGACTCAGGCCCCCTGACCATCCAGGACGATCCCGCCTCCGCATCCCGAAGGTACAAAAAAAAAAAAAACCCTGAATCGAACCCCATCTGCAGACTTTGCCTCTAAGGGTCACTGTCCCGGGTTCCGGGAGGGCCTGTCTTGGGGGTCCGTCTTCCTGCCTATCACAACCCCTACCTCACTCCATGAACAGAGGAAATTCCAGACCTAATTGTGAAAGATTTAAACTACAAAGCTTTAAAGAAAGACAACATCAGGGCAGCCTCGGGAGAGGTAGAGATTTCTCAACCCCCAAACAAAATGAAGATAAAATAGATCATGCTAAGTTAAGAACTTGTATTCAGCTGGGCGCAGTGGCGCACACCTGTGTTCCCAGTGGCGTGGAGGCTGAGGCAGGAGGATCACAAGTTCAAGGTCAGCCTCAGCAACTTAGCGAGGCCCTAAGCAACTCAGTGAGACCCTGTCTCTAAATAAAATACAAAAATAGGGCTGGGGACGTGGCTCAGTGGTAGAGCACCCCTGGGCTCAACCCCAGTACCAAAAAAAAGAAAGAAAAAGAAAAAGAAAGAACTCCCACAAATCAATATGGAAAAGGCAAATAACTCAGCCAAAACGTGGGTGGAAGAGGACCAGGCAAGGGGGGACGTCCACACGGCCCAGGATCGCGTGAGGAGGTGCGTGGCCTCCTCAGCCACTGGAGCCACTCGAGCCAACCCCGGCAGCAGCACTTCATCCCACCAGGATCGCCAGAATGGCAGACGCTGCTGGGACTGTGAGTCCCCACGGTCACCCACCAGGAAGCCCATGTGGGTCTGCAGAAGGGCACACAGGCACACTCCGCCCAGAGACCCCGCTCCCAGACCCGCCCCAGAGAAAGTGCACAGCGCTCCCGACAGCTGCGGGCGCACCGCACCGCGCCACCTACAGCACCGCTGTCTGTGGTAAGCGGATCCCGGGGACGTCCCAGACGGCCACCAAGGAGAGAGGGACCAAATGAGCATGCCACCTTCACAGTGGAGCCTGCACACGTCCCCCAGTCAGCAGCAAACGCACAGAGCAGGGAGCCACACGCCTGCCATCCCAGTGACTCCGAGGTCGGGGCAGGAGGACGGCAGGTTCATTCCCACCATCAATGAACCAAGAGGCCGGTGAGGGGCCAGGGAACGGGCAGCGGTGTGCACATGCCCGTGTCCAGCCCAGGCGGGCGCACACACACACACACAGAAGGGCACGCAGATCATCCTGAGAGGGATGGGACGCTGCCACACACAGGCCTTCCACGGCTTTTTTTTTTCAGGGATTGAACTCAGGGACACTCGGCCACTGAGCCACATCCCCAGCCCTATTTTGTATTTTATTTAGAGACAGGGTCTCACTGAGTTGCTTAGGGCCTCACTAAGTTGCTGAGGCTGGCTTTGAACTTGCGATCCTCCTGACTCAGCCTCCCAAATGCTGGGATGACCGGCGTGCCCACGGCGCCCACTCCTTGCACTGCTTTTCCGAGAACTGGAGGCCGCGCAGTTTCGACCCGTATTTGAAGTATATTTTTCTAATTTTTAAGTGGTTTACAGTCACATCTGAAAATGTTTAGGGAAAGACAATAAACACCCAAAAATTCTGAAACAAAGCCTGGTGTTTGGAAAGTTCTCAGAAGCAGCAAGAACCCCAGGACGCCTCAGCCAAAGACCCCGAGTCCTTCAGGCCTCTCTCCTGGGGCCGCCTGGGGGGCTCATAGGCACCCTTCTGCTCTACCTGAGAGGAAGAGACCCCGAGAAGTCACACAGCTGGAGCCCACAGGTGCACACCTGTCCCTGAGCACACCTGATTCTTGCTTGTGCGTAGGGGATGTGGCTTTGGAGTCACATGCAACTGCAGGCTGCATGAACTTGGCAGATAACTTCTCTGAACCTCAGTCTCCTTTTCTGAAAAATAGAGTGATAAGTCTTTATCCTGTGCCCGTGAGTAGGGGGGACTGACGAGGCTAAGGTGGCCGGAGCTGTATAGGGGCTGGGCCAGAACCCCCTCCTGCACTGCTCAGAGACAGACACACGGGGGTGCCCTCAGCCCACGGTGCAGCCAGGCCCCAGCCTCTGAAGGCGGGATTTCGGACTTTGCACCCAGGCCTGGGCCTCTTTGCCTGCAGGTGCGCCGGCCCTGCTCCTGCTCCGCAGGCTGGGCAGGAGGGGCTGTCAGCCCCGAGGAGGAGGGGGACCAGGGAAATGCTCTCCTGGGGCTGGCGCTGGCTGGGGATTTTGAACTGCGCTGATCAGTGACAACCCCCAGAGGACAGGTCCCCTGGAACCTAGGATGTGACTTCTTTGGAAAACAGGTCTTTGCAGATGTGTTAAGATGAGGCTCTCAGGACAAGGTCACCTGGGTGTCCAGCTGGGCCCTAACCCAGTGGCAGGTCCCTGCCGAGGACAGACTGGGATGGAGGAAGTGGAAACCGGCAGAGGCTGGGCGCCAGCACGGCCCACCCAGGCAGGAAGCTGGAAGCCGCAGGAAGGGCAGCAGGCCCCACCTTGACCTTGACCGCGGGACCCCAGAAGCGAAAGAAGACATCCCTGTGGCCTTGAGCCATGGAGCTGGTGTTCCTGGGAGCCGCCGAAGGAATCGCATGTGGACATTGGAATCTCTCATGGTCGCTCAGCCCGCTGACCTCACTCGCACCAGCACGTCACCATGACCACTGTCCCCTGAAAACGCAGCTCTAAACTTCTGCTTTCGGTGGCTCTCTGTCTCATTGGACCCCTGGCCAACTCCTACACACCCTTCAAAACCCTCCTTAAATAGCCTCTGCTGAGTGTGTTAGTACATTCTGCGTCGACGGCTCCCAGGACGCTCGCGCTCCTCCTTCTCCCTCCGCCTGCTTGCTCAGTGTCTGTCCCTGTAAGCCCACCTGCATGTCCCCCCACTCGTCCTCATCCCCTGGCCTTTCATCCCCAGAGCCTCTGCCCTAACTCAGGCCTCCCTGTCTCCCACCAGGACCCCTGTGCCGCCTCATGACTAGTCTCTCTGCCCAAGCCTGGCCCCTCCAGCCCATCACCACCTGATAGCCCTGATGCTCAGATCCGACAATCACCCCTCTGCTCAAATGCCTCCCATGGCTCCCTGTGTCCCTGAGGAAACTGTCCAAAGGAACGACGGTGCCTCCCAATGCCCCTCCCCACCTCCGGCCCCTCTCCAGTGCTCAGCCCATCCCCATCCGCACACCTGGGGCCCTTGCGCAGGCAGAGCAGGCCACCAGGACCGCCCTCTCCCGCCAGCCAGCCCGCTGTGATGTCGTGCTGTGGACCACGACATCGCCAGCTTCCCGCAGTGAGCAGGGCACACACCACGGGGCCGGCGGCTCCGGTGCTGCTTCACGCGCTGACCTTTTGAATTCCCACACGGACCCCGGGGAACGGGCACCTGCCGTCTAGCTCACGATGGGAAAAGCAAGGCCCGGGGTGGGGGAGAAGAACCATCCAGAAGAGGCCTGAGAGCGGGACGCAGCTGACGGCCCCCCAGGTAGGAGCCGCAGGACCCTTGAACTGCACCACGGAAACCCCAAGTGATCGGCCTTCTTCCCTGGACTCTGCAGGAGTTCCCCCAATGGCCTGGTGGTCTCCATACCAGGAAGTCCCTGGCAGACTTCCCTTGGCTGGTGCCCACAACGCTCCGGCTCCGGGGAGGGGTAAAGCAGAGTGAATGGGCCGAGTGAATGGTCTCCGGGGAAATGAGGCCTGGGAACTCCTCACCCTCCTCAAAGCAAAGAACAAATCATGCAGATTCTCTGGGAAGAGGCTCTAGCCTCCCCCTCCCACTGCCTCCTCCTGGCACCTCCCCCGGGTTTCTGGGAGGGTGTTGGGCTCGACCAGAAAGTGCCCCAGGCTCTCTGGTGGCGCATTTCCTGATTACAGATGAAACTAGGCTTAAAGCTGGTGAATCACTGGCCGCTGCCGGCCTGGGCGTGCTGGGCGTCGGGGAGCGGAGGGGAGAGCCAGGCTCCAGGCCCTCCAGACTCCCGCCACCCTCGCTCTGCCAAGGCTGCGGAGGTCAGTGACACTATCTAGGAAAGAGCCCAGCTCTGGGGACAGATGAGTTGTCCCAGGTCCCCTTTTCTACAGGTCCCAGGGCAGGTCTCAAACCCAGTCCCATCCTGGTCTCAAGGACAGGGATGGGCACAGTGATGTCCCCACTCCAGAGAAGGGAAAAGAAACTCAGGGCCAGGAACTCCCCGAGGAGACCCCCACAAAGACGCTTAGCAGGACAAAGCAGCTGCACCATCTCTCTCCTCCTCGGAGGTGTCAATGGGACCAGATTCTTTTTGATTCAAAGGCCACCACCTTAGAAGGCTGAGGAGTAAGAGCTCAAGGACCCCAGCCCGTATCTCAAGACACTGGGGGCAGGGGCGGGGAGGATTTGGGTCCTGGATCCCCGAGGCAGGTAAAGAAACCAAACCCAGGGCCCCGTATCCAGTTCAAATCCCAAAGAGATGCCCCACAGCTGTAGGTCTTATGACCCTGGACAAGCTTCTGAAAGCCTGGTACACCCCGTAATCCCAGCACAGAGGAGGCTGAGGTAGGAGGATCGCAAGTCAGAGGCCAGTTTTGGCAGCTAATTGAGAACCTGTCTCAAAATGAAAAGGGCTGGGCATGCAGCTCATTGGTAAAGAGCCCTTGGGTTCTGTCCCCAGCACCAAAGAAGAAAAGAAAGCGGGGTGGCTTCCCCAGGAGGAAACATCTAGAGGGAATGCTCCTGTCACCAGAGAGGAATGTTCCCCCACCTGCGGGGAGAGGGCTCCAGTCCACAGTCTTCCTGTAAATCCCGCAGGTCCACCCCAGACCTGCCCGGCCAGGGTGTGCGGGCGGCAGCTGGCCGGTTTGGTTGTTTTGTTTTCAACCAGAATCCCAGGGGTTCCCTGGATCAGGCAGGTCTGGAGTCCCCGGGCTGAGGGGCTGAGGATCCGGCTGGTTGGACTCTGCTGGTGAAGCAGCGCCGCCGCCCGTCAGCGCGCCTGGGAGGAGAGCCGACCTTCTCTCCCCTTGGTTAATTACCACCTGGTTGATGGTCGCCGGCAGGGTGGGATGGAGAGCCCTGGAGCACCGGGCGCCTCGCCAAAGGCCAGTTCATGAGTCTCACCCACCAACAGCAGCCGAGGCGACGGCCTTCGTCAACGTACAGAGGGGAAAACCCAGGCCACGGGTCAATAACCAGCCCGCGGTCACACAGCGGGAACTGGCAAAGCCAGGAGGCCCTTTGGCGCCTCGGTGCAGCCGTCAGGAGCAGCCCCAGCGCCTGGGCCAGCCACCCAGCCAGGGGCCAGAGCAGGTGGCTTGGCTGGGAAGCCTGGGGGTTCCTGGGGGCCAGAGTGGAGGGGAACCCTACCCCTCTCACACCGGCAGGGCGAATCCCAATCTGTCAGCAGGCTTCCCACTGAGTCCTTGCCGGGGGCAGAAGAGGGCGCTCCAGAGCCACGGGAAGCCCGAGCCCCAAAGTGACTTCAAACGCCCGCCCCCGCTCCAGCCCAACCACCTCCGTTTTCTGTACCTTTCTCCAACCACATCAGTCACTAGCGTCTCTCTGAAAATGCCACACCTTCAGACAGGGCAGGCTGCTTCCTGAGCCAGGCACACCTGGTCCCTACTTCAGGATTCTACACCACGGGCAGCCGCCTCCAGGAAGCCCTCCCTGACTGATTCTGAACTAGCTGTCCCCAGAGAGCCCCCCAGTCCTCCACAGCACCCACTTGCTGCCCTTGGGGTCTGTCTCCAAGTCCTCTGAACTGGGGGTCATGTCCGGGAGGGACAGGACAGGAGTGACCACATCCTTCTGGGCCAGGTGGAGGGAGCAAGGACTGGGCACAGCACTCTCCACCCAGCCTGTTCCCTCAGGTCCTCGGTTGATGCCCGTTGGGCAATCACAGGACAGATTGGCTGGGGCTGCCTGGTGGGGCGGGCAGGGCTGACTGCCTCCCCGGATGCCTCTGGCCAGGCCTCTCCTGCTGTCTGCCACCGCTGGAACCTGGGCTTCTGATGTGCAGGGATTCTTCCAGATGTGAAGTCACATTTGGCCAGAGGTCTCTCCTGCTCGTCCCAGGCCTCTGGAGAGCACCCCATCCTCTGGGGGTGTGGAAGTCCTGGTGCGGGGGAAGAGTGGGGCCTGAGTGACCAGGAGCCGCAAGTCACCTCCCACCCACCCCAGGACCGAGAACGGAGGGCTCGGAGCCTGGCCTAGCCACGCGGGAAAGCATCTGAGCCCCTCTCTCCTGGCTCCCTCAGGCCGTCCCCAGCAAAGCCAGGCAGGGCCTAGGGTGGGGAGCACGGGGCGGGGCGCCCAGGCCTGGGCTGGGGGCTGGATGCTTCCTGAAGACACAGGACGTCTGACTCCCACATGCCTGGCCATCCCGGACCCCTCACTCCTCCTCCCCCATGAAGCAGGAGGGGGCTTGGGGGGCACTTGGGGCCCCCTCCTGGGGAGCCAGGCTCAAAGAACCACCCAGGCCTGTCCAAGGCAGCCGGGGTCCTGTGAGTCTCATAAACAGGAAGTCCCCCTCCCATGCAGACGGCCGCTGTGCTGGGCAGGCGCTGGGCTCTGGAGGCCAGGGACTCTGGGACTCTTGACCTCTCCGGCTGTGTTTCCTGTTAGCTGGGCCAAAGGAGAAAGGGAGCCGGGGAGGGGAGTGGCGGAGTGGCGGCCTGAGGGAGGACAGAGGAGCCCAGTGGTGCCGAGAGGTGAAAGGCCAGAGCGCCTGGCCCCGTAGTAGGTGCTCAGCAAAGCATCGAGACCTGAGGCTGGGGGAGGAAGGGCCCTTCCAGGGAGGGCATTTCTGTTGGGGAGGGGAGACCGGGCCAGCTGGCCGGGCAGTGCCCTGTGGCCTGGCCCCCGTGGCTCGGCATCCCTCCCATTGTCCCTGTCTGGCCCCCTGCCCCGCCCCATGGCTGCCTGAGCCAGGCCACTGTCTCAAGGCCCTTTATTTTTAAAATCCCTGCGGTGTTCCTGAGGCCCGAGGAGCGGAGCCAGCCACATCTCAGCCTGCGGCCTGGGCGCAGGGCCCAGAGGCGCCGGGGGCGGGGCATCCGGCCACCCCACAGCTGCCGCTGCGACTCTGGGCCTCTGGGCGGGCTGCTGGGCCAGCTGGCCTGCCCTGCCCGGCAGGCTGAGGAGACCCTGGAATGCCCCCGCCCTGGGCCTGAGGTCCTGGGTGGAAGGACGGAGGCCCCGAGAGTGGCAGCTGGGTTGAACGTGGAATCCAGAGGCATGTTCTGTGACATGGATCTTTGTCCCTCCGCATCCAACCTAAAGACCAGGCACACAGCACCTAGTGAGGGGAGGACGGCCACCAGACTCAGGGTGGTGAAGACCAGGAGGAGCTCCCCCTTTCCCAGGGCTGTGGGGCCTGCAGAGGAGACTGGGGTAGTTCTGGAAAGAGCCCCAGGCCGGATTTCAAGAGGCCCCTCCAGTCCTGGCTCCAGTCCTTCCAGGCTATGTGGCCTTGGGCAAGTCATTTGGCCTCTCTGAGCCTCAAGGTGCTCCCTGTAACTCGGACCATAACAGCTACTGGGGAAGCCTGTGGTCCTTCTCCACACCGCCCCAACCAGGCAGCCATGGTCCCCACGTGGGCTGGGGTGAGACGGTCCCTGTAGGGAAGGAGGTCATGGCTGGGGCGGGCAGGGGCTGGGGGAGGTGTTCACTTGGATCCCTGGTCCCAGTCTGGTGGGACTTGTGAGTCAGCGGCAGGAGTCCAGAAGCCCGTGGGCCTTCGGTTGCGCGAGGGTTGAGCGTGCTGGGCAGATTCTCGAGGCCAAGGCCGGCGTCTGGGAGGAGCTGTGGGTGTCACTATTATTACTATTGCCGCCCCCTCCCCAAGTCCAGAGCAGGCAGGGCCGTCGTAGATTCCTGCCGCAGCCCAGCGCTGCCCCTGCACCTGGAGAAGCCAGGCTACCTGTCAGCCTACGTGTGTGGCCTTCATCCACAGAGGGTTCACGCTGCCCGACTGGTTCTGCCTTTGATCCTCCCAGCGGTCGCTTGTTATCGTATACCCACTTGCTGGATGGGGAAGCCGAGGCAGGCGGGCAGGAGGCGGTGGTGGGTTACCAAGATTTTCTGGTTCAGTAAAGGCAAAGCCAAGTCACCAGCCTCAGTTCCCAGGCCAATCCATTGGTCGTGTGGTGGTCCCTAGGTCATCTAGCCTGACCCCCCCAAAAAACATTTCCTGTCCCACCCCAGCCTCTCCCAGCGCAGCAAACCCGCTGAGCTTCTCTCCAGCACATGGACTCCACCAGGAGGTGCCAGTCACCCCCCAGGCTCCGGCAGCAGAAGAATGTGGCCTGACCCTCCCGTGGGAGCTCTGGCCAGCAGGCCTTGGCAGGAGGCGGAGGCTGAGTCAACAGAGGCTGGCAGGGACTCCAGCTGCCCACCAAGGCAGAGACGGAGGCTCAAGGGGCTGCCCACTCCCCAGCCTCTCTTCCCAGGAGCCCCCCACTCCAGCTGCCCTGGCAGGCCAGTCCAGTTAACCCCTGCAGGCCCGAGAGTCCGCTCCCCGCAGAAGGGCTCTGTGGGACCTCAGGTGGGTCGCTGCATGTCTCTGGGCTGGGAACGTCACCTGCAAGGCCTCTGCTCACCCATGACGATGTTGTCAGAGTCTCTACGGGTTAACAAAGGTCACTGTGTCCCTAAAGCGGTCTAAGTCATTGAGTCTGGTCTCTGTGCGCCGGGGGTGCAGTTTCCTGAGTTCAAAGTCAAAGACTGTGCCCTGCTGCCAGGTGCCAATCAGAACCTAATGACATCGCCGAGACCAGCCAAGGAGCCTGAGCATCTGCGGTGGTCCCGACACACGCCCCGCCTGAGTCTGTGCGGCTCCATCTCAGATGTCATCTTTGATCACAGGAATCATTCTTCTCATTTTACAGAAGAGAAAACTGAGGCAAGGGAGGGAAAGAGCTTGCCGAGACCCAGCTGGGACCAGCCGCAGCCCCGGCTGGCACTTGGTGGGGGAGTGGGCAGGGGCCTCTCCCTGCAGCCCCCGTAGGGGAGTGAGCAGAGGGCAGGGGAAGGTAATTTTTGCTCCAATTCAGGGAGAAATTCTTGGCTGGCAGAGCTGGCCTCTTGGGGAAGGGGCGAGCCACCGGTCACCCGAGGCTCGTAGGTCGAGGCCACAGCCGTCTCCGGGAGGCTCGGCAATTCCTGCCCCAGGAGGGTGTGGGCACACGAGGCGCGGTCCCTTCCCACACTTGGACCGGGACCTCGGAGATCATGACCTCTGCCCGCGGTCTCAGAGCCTTTGCCCTCAGGGCAGCGGGCACCGTGGGTGCCATGGACCTGGACTCCAGCGCCGCAGTGTGACCACCGCCGAGTCTTGGTCCCTGAGTCCTCACGGGGACCTTGGACTGTGAGGACAGGCGCAGCTGGGTCTGCTCCCAGGAGAGTCCCCGTCCCTACAGGTCCTCACCCCCTCCCTCTCAGCAGCAGTCCCTGCAAAGCCAGGGGGCAGGAAGCAAGGTGGGGGGACAGGAGGCACTGGGTGAACCCAGGAGTTGGAGTTGGGAGGCCGAAGGTTGGATTCTGGCCCTCGCGTGACCAGGCAGGCGCTGTGGGCAGGTGCTTTGGCCCCTGCGTTTCTGTCTCGGCCACACAAAGCAGAGGTGGACGTGAGAGGGCTTCCCAGCCCCAGTGGACAGGCCTTTGTTACAAGAAAAGAGACAGAGCCCCGTGGGCAGGAGTGAGCCCCTGGGGGGAGGGCCAGGCGGGGCACGTGAAGCCCCTCGGGCCAGGCTGGGCTGGGCGGGGCTGGGCTGGAGGAGGCCGTGCTGGAGATGGTCAGGGCCCGTAGGGCTGGCCCACAGCCCACGGCCTATCTCTCAGGCCAGGCTGGACCACAGAGAATAGACCATTGTTTCTGCTCCTCAAACGCTTCCTGTCCCCCAGCCCCTCCTCTCTCCAGCCACCCCCCTCACGGTGAGAACAAAGGTCTCCTGGAGACCCCTCCCCACTGGCCATCCAGGCCCAGAACAGCCGGTTCGGCTCTGCAGAATGCCATCTGGGCACCCAGGTCGCACCTCACAGGACAGTGGGGTCACCTGGCCCTGACCCCTGCAACTGCAGCCGTCTCAGAGCCCCCTCCCCGCCTGTCGCTCTGTCCCTGTCCTCAGGGGTGGGGCAGGAGGAACGGCCACATCCTTCCTCAGCCCCCCCACTCCCAGTTCTCCAGGAGAGAGCCGCAGCTGAGGGGTGGCTCCTTCCCTGCCCCCATGTCCCTGCAGAGCAGGGAGCTGGGTCCAAGGCAGAGCGGGAGGAGGCCCCGCCCCCCAGAACTCTCCCCATCAGGCCCTTTCCCAGAGCCTGGAATTCCAGAGGCGTTTCCGGCCCTGACAGCTGTCTCCAGGAGACTCGCCTTCCCACATCCCCCACTGCCCCCAAGAACCCCTGCACCCAGGAACAAAGGAACAACCGGCAGACGGACGCTGTCACCAGTCCCCAGGCACCCGCCAGCCCCAGGGCAGGCCCTGACTCCCGAGGTCCCTGCCATCGCTCAGCTGACACCCCTGGCTGCGCACACACACATGTGCCAGACACACACTGGGTGTGCCCAGTCTGGCTCTCAGGCCTCTGGCTTGCCCCTCACACACGGGTGTCAGGCCCCGTCCACCTCCTCCGGGCAGGCTTCCTGGAAGCACCTTCGCTGGGAGCCCTCTGTTCCCTGGGAGGCTGGGAGGCGGCAGACAGCAGGCTCTCAGGTGGAGGCAGCCCCCGACTCCACTGCAGACTCGCCAGACAAGTCTGGCCCTCCCTGAGTCTGTGTCCCCAGGAGCCTGCTCAGGACCCTGAGACTCTCCACCACAGTGACTCTTGGGACTCCTGGGTAGGAGGAAGGAATGTGAGGGCCGAAGATTCCCTGCAGGAGGGTCTCCAACTCCTGGCCTCCTCTGAGTGGTTCCTGTCTCGGAGGTTAGCCAAGCCAGGTGGGGACATTAAGAGTGAATTAGGGCCGGGCACGTGGCGCACACCTGTAATCCCAGCACTTGGGAGGCTGAGGCAGGAGGATCGCGAGTTCAAAGCCAGCCTCAGCAACGTAGCGAGGCCCTAAGCAACTCAGTGAGACCCTGTCTCTAAATAAAATACAAAATAGGGCTGGGGATGTGGCTCAGTGGTGGAGTGCCCCTGGGTTCAATCCCCAGTACCAAAAAAAAGAAAAAAAAAAAGAGTGAATTAGGATTCGGACAGTCTTCAGGGTCTGTGAGCCCTGAGCACGTGGCCCACCTAGCCCACGCCACAGAGGACCCCAGGCTCCTCCCTAGACTTGGTGTTCATCGCCTCTCATGGCCCAGCCTCCCCAGCCAACCCCTCCTGGCTTGTCTTCAACCCTTCTGGGGTCAGGAACCGCTCTCAGGAGGGCCCACTGCGGGTCTCCACTCTTCCTTGAGGCTGGCCTCTCCCCATCTCCCTCTCTGGCCACTCTTACCCCAAGACACAAGGCCCAGCTCAAATGGCCCTCCTCCAGGAAGCCTCCAGCATCTGCCCGATCAGGGCTCGGCTTCCCTGGGCCCTTCATCCCCACCAATAACCCAGCCTCGGTCTCCCCGCAGACTCCGACCTCGCAGAGCAGCCTGCACCCCTCATTCCCACTGCCCCACAGGCCTTTAGCTCAGGGCTGCCCACAGCAGCCAGATCATGACACCAGCTCCCCTGCCCTGACCTCTGAGGCCAGGACTGACCGCTGAGGCCAGGACAGGCAGTAAACTTTACAGCTCATCACAGCCTATCCAACTAAGGCCACGGCGAGGGGCCATGTGTCCAAGGTCACTCCACTAATAACTTGAATTTGGGCTTGTCTGGCGTGGAAACGCATCCCGTGTCATGGAGGGAAGAACAGGGGGTGCAGGCCCTCGGCCCCAGTGCCAAGTCTCCCCAGGCACGAGGACACCCCTGAAGAGCTAGCAACAGCACAGACCTCTTGGAGACCCCAGTGCTGCCCCTTCCCCTGTGGTGCCCAGGTGTGGCTGGCCCCTGTGGGTGCCTAGCTGGTGAGTGCCTCTGCAGTGGTCCCAGGAGGACCCCTGCCCTCATGGGACTCAGTCCAGTCCCCTTCCTATAACGGCCCTGACCATTCATTCTCCAAATGTGCCAGGAGCCGAGCGTTGGGCCCTGGGCCACAGACATCCAAGGGGAGGAGGAACCCAGTGCAGGAGGGAGGCTCGGTTTGAAGGAAGACCTCCAGGAGGCCCAGTGGGCCTCCTGAGGAGCAAGCAAGGCGTGTGCATGTGAGAAAGCTGAGGCCACAGCAGACCCATGCGGCTCGGCAGCAGCCAGATGTGGGTCAATGGGAGCACAACCCAGGATGGAAGGGGGAAAGAGTGGATGGATGCCTGGATGGACAGGTGGGTAGATGGATGGGTGGGTGGGTGGATGGATGGGTGGGTGGATGGATGGGTGGGTGG
>JAJEJO010004911.1:0-38025 GCA_020662805.1 Glaucomys volans | reverse complement strand
AGTGGGTGGCAAGGAATGGCAGGTTGGGAGTAAGAGAGTGGGCAGCCCAAGGTCTAGAAAGGTCTCGGCCAGCATTCAAGACCTCGGAATCTGGCTTCCAGCTCCCCAAACTCCCGCAGGGTGCGGCTTGGAGTTGTCAGGCCTGGACGCCCCAAGGCCACGCGGGGAGCCCGCGGGGAAGGGTGGGCAGTCCCAGTGTCCTTCCCTGGGCAGCGCCCCTCCGGGCAAACCACACATTCCCGGGCTCGCCCTGCCCCGGGCCGCGGGCAGGGGCCTGGCCGGGCTCTGGCGGCCTGGGCTGCGAGGACAGTGCCCGGGAGGGGGCGCGGCGCGGCGGGGCGGGCGCAGCGGGCGGGCGGAGGCGCCCACACCCCGCCCCCGCCCCCGGATCCAGCCGCGGAGCCCGCGGCCAGGGCGGCGCAGACCGGCCCGGCGACTCTCGGGGTTGCGCGCCGGGACGCGCCGCCGCCACCGCCACCGCCGAGCCGCCCTTGGATTCTCGCCCCGGGGCTCGCCGAGAGGAGGTAGGAGCCTCTGGCCCGCGGGGCCTCGGGGACCGGCCGGGGTGCGCGGCGGCCGGAAGACCCTGCACCCTCCTAGGCTCTCGGGGAGGGCGGGGACCGAGCCGGGCCGAGGCCGCGGAAGGCGCGCCCCGTGCCAACGGCTGTGCCAAGGCCCTGGTGCTGTGGCGGTGCGGCCGGGACGCTCCGAGTTCTTGGGTACTTTTGCCCTGTTCCGGGCGGCGAAGGGGCACAGGGATTGGGAGCGGCGAGGGGCAAACAGTCCAGCGAGGAGAGGGGCGCGCCGAGGGCCGACTGTGCGCCTCCCGCGCGGGAAGAGGAAGGGGGCGAAATGTGGGAATGTCGGGCCCTAGGCGCAGGCCAGCGCCGAGAGCGGGAAGTTGGTGGGGTGCCGGGGACATGGACCGGGCACCCTGCCCCCTCCCCAGCCGCCGCATTCCAGGCTGGAGCAGCGGATGAGGTCATCCCGTCCGGTTCCCCTCCGGCCAAGGCGACCCTCCTCATTCTCCCCTCCCTGTCCCCGAGGGGGAATGTTTAATGGTTAAAGTCCTTCCCGGATTTCCCATTCCGGCTGCCCTCCTGATTGTTTTGCCCTAGCCCCAGCCATTCAAGTCCTGCAAAGTTGGAAGCCCATTTTCTAGACTAGGAAACTGAGGCTCAGCGAGGCACAGAGGCTGGCGAGGAAACCAGCCGCCCTGACCAGTTCCACTCGCCCAGCGGAGGGCTGATTTGGCTCTAACCTGGGATGGTGGGGCCGGAAAAGTCTTTCTTCTTCTCCTTTGACCTGCCCTCCCTAAGGGGCCATAGTCTTCCCATCCATAACGCTTGGAGTCTGGAGCACGTGTCCCCTACAGCGTGACCTCAGGCAGTTTGCTTCCCCTTCCTTGGTCTCAGTTTCCCTATCTTCCACCTCTAAGCGACTGGACTTTGAGGGGCATGAGAAGCCAGCCCCTCACCCTTCCCAGGCACCAGAGCAGGGTTCCGGGAGCCCCCATCCTAGACAGGGACGTGCAATCCAGCAATCGGGTAGCCTTACCCAGTGCTAGGAGCCCTGGAGGAGAGGGCTCTGTGCAGGGGGCAGTGGCCTTCAGGATGAGACGTGGCGCTGCCTGGGGCAGTGGGGGTGGGAACGGGTGCAGCTGGCTGGTGACCCCCAGGGAGCTGCTGCCCTGCCCATTGCCCGCCACTGTCAGAGCAGTCCCTGCCTCCTCTGGACCTCATGCGCTCCTGCAGGGGCCCCTGTTGGCCTGTCCCGGCATGTGGTCACTGCCCCCAGCCCCCAATCCTGCCCTGGTGGTCACTACTATGTGGAGTGAGCTCTGACCATGTGCCGAGCCCCCACTGAATTTCTGTCGGGTAAATATGAGGACTCCGGACACACTGAGGCTGCGCCGTGACCACTGGGACCCAGGCCACAGGCACTGAACCTGCAGAGCTGAGTCTCCCTCCCTGACACTTGCTGTCTCTGTCCTGGGCAGCCTGGAAAACAGCTACTCCAAAACCCCTTGCCCCCTCCCCAACCTTGGCATTTCCTGCTGTCAGGAGAGCCTCGCCTGCCCCGGGCACATTGCTGTTTTGGTTTTGTTTTGTTCTGTGGTTCTCCTTTCTGAGCTTTATATTTTTCATCTGCAAAATGGGTGTGCAGTGTTCCCGGGTTGACGACAGGAGGGTCCTTGCACTAGGATACCAGTGTCCTGCTTCCTCCAGTGCCCAGCGAGGCACAGCTGATGGCCAGTAACACCCTGTGATCAGCATCAGGTGCCCAATGTCTGCCACAAAGTGTCCCTGGAGTGAAGGTGTTAGATTTGAACCCAGGGCCACCCTGCTCCAGGAGCAGAGGGTTGCTTGCCACAGCTCCCGCCCTCCCTGGGGAGGGCCCTTCCTTCGATGCTGTTCCCGTTTTCCACGTGGGAAGGTGGTCCTGGCTGCAGTGCCCTCCCTGGCCTCCAAGCAGGGCAGGGTCTCTGCCGCAGCGGGCCGGGTAAAAGGCAGGGGTGCTATCTGGAGATGTCCCAAGGCATTCAGGAAGTGGGGCCATGGCAAGATTGGGGAGGAATCTGGCCTCCCAAGTGGCCATGGGGTGGAGTGGGGCCCAGATCCCCTGGCCCTGGGAGAACAGGGGCTGCCTCAGAAGTTGGGGAGTGGGGGTGGGAGTGAGGTGGGTGTGGCCACCGGGCTGACACTTTCCACCCCTCCACATGACACTTCCCAGGGTGGCGCCTCTCCCACCCGCAGAGTCTTCATCCTTCACCTCTGGAGCAGAGAACCTGGCCCCTGCCTAGGACCTGCCACGTGACGTGGACTGGTCCTTCCCTCGGAACCCAGCCCTCCCGGTGGCGCGGGCCAACCCCCCAGGCCTGCGGGGCTGGGGGAATCGAATGACGTCATGGGCTGGTTGGCCAACTGCAGGGCGCTTCTTAGCCTCAGCAAACATTCCAAGAGGACTTCTCGGTGCCGGGGGTGCCAGGGCCAGGGATGATTCAGAAGCCCCCCCCAGGGGGAGGAGCTAAGGGTGGGGGAGGGTCAGATGGTGGGAAGGGAATAGAATGTAGTCAGAAAACAAAGCAAGCTTTGTCCCGGGCCCTCTTTGTTTTTTATCTTGTTATTTAACTATTTTGAATTTCAAATAACCTCAGAAGGGCAGTGTTGAGGTTGTTCGCTCAGAGGTGGCAGAGTGGTTGGGGTGGGCACCTTGAGGCCAGGTGTTCTTGCTAACAATCGTTATCAGCTTTATCAGCCGTGCAGGTTAAGTGACTTGCCCAAGGTCACACTGTAAGGACGGAGAGTCCCCAGTCTCCCCCGGGGGTGGCAGGGGTGGTCCTGGAACTTGAAGGTTATCGCTGGGATCGGTGATTAAACTGCTCTCGATCTGGTGCTTGCCACGTGCAGAGCCAGGCTGGGAGGGAGGCAGGCAGGAAGGTCCAGCGGCTGCCCCACCCCGGAAGCGTGTCTGTGGAACCGAGACTGGCTGGCCTCCGAGCCAGTCAAGGGCTTAGGTGAGTCAGAGCCCTGGGTTCAAGTCTCAACTGGCTCTCCCGATGCGACCTGGAGCGAGCGTGGCCCTCTCTGAGCCACAGGAAAAACAGATGTCAGACCAGAGGACCTGGGTGGCCTGCAGCCTGGACTTCCTGTGCACCCTGGAGGAAGGGGTCTCTTCGGGGGTGCTTAGGGAAGGCTGGAGCTGGGAGGGCGTGGTGGGGCTCAGCAAGGAGGAGAGGGCACCGGAATTGCTTTCGCCACCTGCTGGGGATATCTGAATCTGTCCCCTGAGCCCCAGGCTCCTCCATCAGTGTGGCTGACAGACTGAGCGGCCCTGGCCTGCGGTGCTCCGGGCCTTCAGGCGTACACACTGGAGGCCACTGGGAAAAGCCACTTGGACCACAGAATCCCTTTCCAGGAAGCAGCGAGAAGGCACCCGTTCCTGGGGAGGCTCTGTGCCGGCTGTTTACACGGCAGGGTTCACAAAGCCCAGTCAAGAGGCGAGGGGCTTCTCGGGTGGAGGAGCTCTTAGCCCAGGGGTGTGCCAGGAGGCAGGCCCCACCCCTCCTGTGCAGACGCCCAGTCCATGGCTCCTGCCTCAGTGTCCCCTTGTGAATGCAGTGCCTCGTGCGTGGGCACCGCTGCCTGGGTTAAGAGACCACGGCAGGGCCTGCGCTGGCACCTCAGGCCCTGGGCAGCGACCGCATAGACTGCGCCAAAGCCTGTGGCTTTGTGGGTTTGGGTCCAGCAGACCCAGCACCTGCTCAGGGCTGCCCCGTCCTGACTCCTGCCTCTGTGGACAGACTCCTCTAGCTGCCCGGGACTTCCTGTGTGGGGACCCCAGGCATGGCCTCCTTTGTGCCCAGCTTCCACTCATCATTTGTTCTTTGGCGTTGTTTGGACCCAGGATTTCCTCCTCTGCACCAGGCCTGCCGGCACATCATGACATGGCCTCACTGTCCTCTCTGTCCTTCCAGGTCTCCACCCCTGGGCAGGAAAGGGACTGCCCAACTTGTGCCTGCTCTGCTCCTGGAGGAACGTCTGCAGCTGCTTCCCCCGGGCTTGGGGACAGAGAGCGTGGACCCCACAGCCAAGGGGCACCCCTTCCATCGAGAGGAGAGGCTGAGCAGGGGCCCTGAACCCAGCCCGCCTGCCTCCCTGGCCCCGGAGGGGCATGGACCAGCAGCCCTGAGCTGCCAGAGCTGATGCCTGGCCCCCAGGGGGGCGGAGGAGCCCCCGCCATGAGCCTGGGCAAGCTCTCACCCGTGGGCTGGGTGTCCAGCTCCCAGGGAAAGAGGCGGCTGACTGCGGACATGATCAGCCCCCCGCTCGGGGACTTCCGCCACACCATGCACGTGGGCCGCGGGGGGGACGTCTTTGGTGACACCTCCTTCCTCAGCAACCATGGGGGCAGCGCTGGGGGCACCCACCGTTCGCCCCGCAGCTTCCTCGCCAGGAAGCTGCAGCAGGTGCGGAGGGTCGGGGTGCCGCCCCGGAGGATGGCTTCCCCGCCAGCGCCCTCGCCGGCTCCCCCCGCCGTCTCGCCCATCATCAAGAACGCCATCTCCCTGCCCCAGCTCAACCAGGCCACCTACGACAGCCTGGTGGTGGGCAAGTTCAGCCTCGACGGCAGCCCCACTGACGCCCCGGATGGCCGCTCCAGTTACGGTGAGGGCCTGGGTGACCTCTTCTCTCGCTCTTTCTTTTTGGTACCAGGGTTTGAACCCAGGGGTGCTTAACCCCTGGGCTGCATCCCTGGCCCTTCTTATTCTTTGATTTTGAGGCAAGGGCCTCCCTTTCTTGTCCCCTTCCACGAAAGCAGCCCCTTACTGTCCAAATGACACCATGGAGAGGCTGAGAACTTGTCCCAGCAAGTCCACGACCTGAGTTCAAGTTCTTGCCCACGTAATGCGTCCCTTGGCAGCGTGGCCAAGGTTCAGGGAAATCATGCACGTACCAGTGAAAGGAGAGCCTGGCACATAGTAGGTGCTCAGGAGCCATTGCTGTCATCTGAACCAAAATTCCTGTAACTGGACAAATTTGGAAAACCACTCAGAAGTGCCACCCTGTGGGGACAAGTCACCTGGGAACCGTGGGCCCCTGCTGCCCCCTGGTGGCCATGGCCTGCCTTGTGGCTTGTGGGTGGTGGGGCTGCTCAGACCCCACTGAGGACAGGTCCACGCTAACGCTCAGGGCCTGGAGGCAGGGGCTCGATCAGATGCCCTTTGAGGGGCGTGTGCCTGGCCTGAAAGCCTGTGACTTCCATGCCCGTACCGGCCACATGGCACCAGTTCACCTGCTGCCATCTGCCAGTGTCCTGGCGGGGCACCCCGGACTGTGCCTAGGTTCACAGTTGGGCCGGGAGTCAGGAGAGCTGAGCTCCGCCCGGTCAGACTGGCCTCAGGCAAAACCCTTCTCATCCCAAACAGCCTCACTTCCTTCTGCAAACCCGGAACGGGACCAGGACAAGCTCTGGTTCCCAGGATCACTGGAGACCAAGGGCTCCCCCATGTTGGGAAGACGGGAGGAACAGGACAGAGAGGGGGTCCCTTACCAGAGGCCACGCAGCCAGCCAGGGCTGTCCTCCCGGCCTCCCCTCCCCTGTCCTGCTCGGGGTCCCCAGCTCTGACCTGCCTCCCCATTTCTCTTCTAGGCCTGGACTCAGGGTTCTGCACCATCTCCCGCCTGCCCCGCCTGGAAAGGGCCAGCGACCGAGAGGCGGACAGCTCCTGCCCGGCTGGAGCAGAGCTTCGCCGCTCTGACTCCCTCTTGTCCTTCCGCCTTGACCTTGACCTTGGGCCCTCTCTCCTCAGTGAGCTGCTAGGGGTCATGAGCCTCTCAGATGCCCCTGAAGCCGAGACCCCAGGCCTTGCCACAAACCCCCCAGCCCCTGCCACAAACCTCCCAGCACCCACCACACACCCCCCAGCACCTGCCACAAACCCCCCAGCACCTGCCACAAACCCCCCAGCACCCACCACAAGCCCCCCGGCACCTACCGCAAACCCCCCGGCACCCACCCCTCCTGTAAGTCCCAGGCCTCATGGACACTTCCCCAATGGGGTAACGGCTAAGTTGGGCCCAGTGGCTGAGGTGAGGGCCAACCCGCTGGGAGAGGGTCCCCGAGTCCCCGCTGAAGTGGCCCTGGGCAGGCGTTGGGGAGCCGGCTGGGGGGGCAGCCGCCACTACACGGAGGTGGATGCCCGGCGGGAGCTGGTGGCGGTGCTGCCTGGGGCTCGGGGCTCCTGGGAGAGCCTGGAGGAGGAGTGGCGGGCTCCCCAGGCAGGTGGCAGGGCCCCCGTGCCCAGCACCGTGCAGGCCCACACCTTCGAGTTCGCCGATGCCGAGGAGGATGACGAGGTCAAGGTGTGAGAGGCGGGGGCGAGGGATGGGGACCTGCCAGTCTTGGGCACCTCCTGGAGAGCCCGGCAGACCAGCCCCTGGCCTGCCGGCATTGGCTCCTACCAGACGAGAGGGGAGCCCACGTTCCCCCAAACTCCTGCACGTCTCTGCAGGGCAGTCATGGGAGAGGCCAGGAGACCCGCTTTGTCCCCGGTCCTCAGCGGCCATGCTGAGCTAATAGGCTTCCCTTGGGCCCCACCCCATGCCACCCCAGCAGCTGGGGCCCCCCTCAACGTGTGTGACCTTTGTGCCAGAGGCATGCCATGGGGCAGGGGGTCCCACACAGGCCATTGTCTCCTCTCCCAGTGGAACCATCTGTCCCCAGAGGGCCCCTGCTGGGCTCCCCAGTATCCCCCCCCCCCCAGAGAAAGGTCCACTTCGGCCCCACAGGAAGAGTCCACCTTCCTGGGGACCCCAGACCTGCTTTGGGGCCTGATTTAAAAAGGCTTTTTGATAAAAGGTGCTGCAAGAAGCTTGGGGACCCGAGGGACCTGCCTCCTGCTGAGATGCCCCCCAGCTTGGACAGCCAAGGGCACCCCTGGAGGCCCCCAGCCAGGAGGGCCCCAGGGGAATGAGTCACCTCGCAGGAATGCCCTCTCCTGAGGGGCGGGAGCCCTTATCTGCAGGTTCTGGAACAGCCCCTGCCCAGGTGCCCCAGCCGCGTCCGCCCCACAGTCCCACAGGGCAGCTTGGCATTTGCTCCGGTGATAAGTGGGGAGGGAGGCGGGAGCCCTGTGGGGACCGTCTGGGAGCGGTCCCCGCCCCACGCTGCAGTGCGGGGTCCTCCTGCCTCAGTCCCCATCGTCCCCATCGGAGCATTAAACACACGGAAGTGCTAACAGACCCCTTGCAGGTGGACTCTTGTTATGTGTTTGTTCTTGGCTTTGAGGGAGGAAAATGGGATCAGAGGAGCAGGAACTGGAACCCCCCGGGTCAGGGGTGGGAGGTCAGCTCCAGGCCCCAAGGGCTGCTGACTGGAGTGACTGGCAGACGCCCCACGCAGGGGACCCAGGGTGCAGGTCTTCCTGATGACTGCCGCCTGCTCAGTCGAGCTTGAACGAGGAGACCAGGAGCCCTCCCTGGACGCTCAGGTAGCTCAGGTGGCCGAGGCCCATCCTGTTGGGAAAGGCCAGCTGGTGCCCGTCTGGTAGCTTCACCTGGAACTCATCACTCTGAAAGGCCACGGTGACCTGCGGGGGAGGGGAGGCGTCAGGGAGGCAGGAGCTTCCCTGGAAGTGGCCCAGGGCAGAACAGTGCTGGCCCATGTCCCGCAGGGCCCCCTGCCTCCTGCTGTCCCTTTGGCCTTACCTTGACCTCTGACCCTGGGCCGAAGCACAGGTGACCGTCCCGCTGCTCCGTCCCCCAGTGGCCATCCTTGGAGTTGCAGACGATGGTGGATTCCTTGAAGCGGGGATTAAGATGCAGGCCCAGCTTATCTGCCCCCTGGCCCAGGTTAATGGCAAAGCTGTGGGGGAGGGGGACAGGTGAGATCAGGGCAGCCCCGGCTGGGACAGCTGGGGTCAGAGGGTCATGGTTAACTGGGCCGGAAGAATCATAAGAAACTGGCACTGAGACCCGGGCCTGAGAACAAGGGAGGCGGTGACCAGTCTGTGTTGGCACTGAAGTGACATGTTCCACTTGGAGCAGAGGCCAAGGCTGCTGGACAGCAGCTGACGGTGACGGTTTGGAAATTAGGGGTGTCAATCATGGGAGGGAGCTGCTGTCCTCAGACACCTGAAGACATTCAGTTTGACCCTGAAGATCAGTCGACCTCCAGGGATGCGCTTAACCCTCACCCTGTCACAGAGGCCACCAGGTTGCTCTTGGCAGGATCAGTACGGGAGCCTGGGTAGACCTGCAGGGCACCTGAGAATGGGGCATTCTGGGTGGTGGGGTCCTTGGCTGGGGAGGGGGTGTCTGAGGCCAGGGTTTTCCCAGCATTTCTGCAAAGGAGTGATTTAGTAGGAGAAGGCTTCACTTTCCTCTTGGCTCCTACTCCGTATATCTGCCCACCTCTTTCCCAACCCAAAGGAGGTTCAGATCTGTCCCAAGAAATGCCAAAATTAGCCAGGTGCACACTTGTAATCCCAGTGACTTAGGAGGCTGAGGCAGGATCACAAGTTTGAGGCCAGCCTTAACAACTTTGTGAGGCTCTGAGCAACTTGGTGAGACTATGTCTCAAAATAAAAAATACAAAGGGCTGGGGATGTGGCTCAGTGGTCGAGCGCCCTTGGGTTCAGTCCCTGGTACCAGAGAAGGAAATGCCCGTACGTCCTGCACACTGGAGAGCCCAGAGCTGAGCTGAGGGAGGTGGCAGGGTGGATGCCCCCGGTTCTAATGGAGAGGACACCTGGCGCCCCCTGGTGGCTGTCTCCAGCTGGACTCGTGGGAAAGGCTGGCCAGGGTCACTCTGCAGGGCTCATAGGACGGCGTCCCTGGGCTTGGCCTTCAACACAGGTAGGGACCGCCAGGGGTCTGGCAGAGCTCCAGGGCTCCTCCCCTGCCCCTTCGGGCTGCTGGGGTCAAGGAACAGCACGTGGCGTCAGCTCTGATGTCGGAAGGTCCCCAACCTCGCCTCGGGTGTGAAAACAGGTCCTAACCCCAGGGAGTCTCGGGTGTGGGAGGGAGCACGGGCCTCCAAAGGCCCCTGGGCTTGAAGTCACCCCGCAGGGCTGCCCCGTCACCCACCTTCTCGGCCTGGTTCCCCTCCCGCCACCTCACTCACCCATCAGCGTCATCCGGGATCCTGCCCTTGACCTTCAAGGTTGTCCCCACTTTCATGTCCAGGTTGGTAATCTCCAGTCTTCCCTGGGCCAGGAGAGAAGCACGCGGCTGAGGAGCTCAAGACCCCTTGACAGCCCCATCAACCCGCTGCGCCACCCCACCAGCCTTCCCGCGAGTCCAGCTGGACAGCCCCCTCTGCCAGTGCCGCCATCCTTCAATCTGGCCATTGTCTGGCCCATTGTCCCCCACCCACATGAGACCTGAGCCTGCCAGCAGAGCCCATGAGGATCCAGGCTTCCCAGAGACCCCTTTGCCTCTTCTTTGCTCTCCTCCACCCCACCATGCTGCTTATGTTCTAAATTGCTGAGGCTGGCCTCGAACTTGCAATCCTCCTGCCTCAGCCTCCAGAGTCGCCGGGATTACACGTGTGCCTCACCAAGCAGATCCACGCTAATGCAGCAGCCACATCCAGGTTTGGGGTGTGCAAACTGGATGAAAATTCCCTTTCAACCTCTGAGAGACAAGGGCGGTTGTCCCTGAGACATGAGGTTACCCAGTAAGGACACTCACGGTCCCTCCCAAATGAGGCCAGGACTCCAAGTGCGCCTGCCACATAGATGCAGACACATGCTGTGCACATGTCCAACGCCAGCTCCCAGGAGCCGGCCCCCAGGCAGCCCCCTGGGGCAGTCGGGTGGGGGTGCCTCCTGGGGGCTTCCTGACTAAACAGAGAACCCAAGCTGGGGGGGCGTTGCAGGACAGGGTGTAAGGTCAGGGTCAGGGGTGCATTTGGACAAATTGGGGTGCTGAGGCCTGGTGTGTGTGTACGTCCAGGACCCTTGTCCCCACTCAGCGAAGTCTAAGGCCCAGGGGGAGACAGAGGCAGACCCAGGGGCAGTTCAGGTGACCCGGGGGCAGTTCAGGTGACCCGGGGGCAGTTCAGGTGACATGGGGCCAGCCTCGTCCTTTTCTGGCCTTGGCTCCCCATCTGTAATGGAAAGAGTTTGGGTTAAGTGAAGAAGGAGGACGGGAGGGACAGGGTGACAGAGGAAGGGAAGATCAGGGGTCTCTAGACCACAGAGGCCCTCCCCAGAGACATGGCTAGAGGAACACAGCACTGGTCCTGCCTCGAGGGACCCCTGGTCATGTTTGTGTCCGAATGCCATTGGCAGTGGCTGGGACAGTGTCCTGCCAAAGTCACATCCACCTGGAACCTGCAAATGTGACCCTTTTCGAGTCGGGTCTTTGTCAGGTACAGTGGCGCACACCTGTAATCCCAGTCACTTAGGAGGCTGAGGCAGGAGGACTGCAAGTTCAAGGCCAGCCTAAGCAACTTAGCAAGGCCCTGGGCAACTCAACAAGACCCTGTCTCTAAATAAAATTTTAAAAAGGGCTGGGATGTGGCTCAGTGGTGGAGAGCCCCCGGGTTCAATCCCCAGGACCAAAAAAAAGATCAGGTCATACTGGAGTACGGGGCTCGCTAAACCCAGGATGACTGACGTCCTTGTAAGAGCAGGGATATTTGGACACAACCACACAGAGGGACACTGTGAGATAGGGCAGGGACTCAGTGAGGCAGCTGCAGACCAAGGATTGCCAGTGGCCACCGGAAGTTGAAAGAGACAATGAGAACCCTCACCTAGAGCCTGCGGAGAGCACGGTCCTGCCCACACCTGATATCAGACTTCTTTAGAAAAATAAGTATTTGTTGTCTGAAGCCCCCCATTTTGTGGTGCTTTGTCCCAGCACTAGGAAATGAACATGCCTCATGGATGCCATCTGATTCCATGCCACAGATCAGGGGACTGAGGCTCAGAGGGGGTTAGAAATTTGTCCAAGGTCACACAGCAAAAAATGGAAGAGCCAGGTGTGGAATTCAAGAATCAGGACCCTCCAAGAGGATCCAACGTGCAGACTGTGACCTTGGCCAATTTAATCCCGGAGCCTCAGATTCCTTTTGTCTTGTCTCTTCTGATGCTGGTGACGGACACACGCCTGCCTTGCTCATGCTAAGTGCACTCCGAACCCCTGAATGACATCCTCAGCCTGAACCTCAGTTTCTCCATCTTAACAAGGCTCAGTGATGTCAGCAGCCTTCATCATCATCATCACTACTGTTTTTACCGATGAAGAAATTGAGGCAAGAGAGGCACCTAGGCTCCCAGAGTAGGGTGGTGGCGGGGCCTCGGGATCCAGGCTGGGTGAGGGGCTGGGGGACCATCTGACCGACTTCCCGCTAGGTGGATGGGAAACCGACCCGGGGGGCAGCCACCACTCCAAAGCACCCCCCCAGCCCACCCAGGCAGACGTGGATGGGGAGGCGGGCCTGGCGTCTCACCGACATGGTGGCCTTTCCCGTGACAGCTCCCGGCAGCTCCCGGCCGGCTCAGTCAGGGTCTCACCTCGCCGTCGGCTTTTATCCTGCAATATTACACATTAACCTCCCCAAGGCCAAGCGTGAGGACTTTGCCCCACATACCCAGGGATCTCCCTGCCCGCACCCCCGGTACCCCAGCACCCCAGCAAACCTGCAGAAGGCGCCCTGCCCCCCCCCCCCCCCCCCAGCACTCTCCCGCCCCCCCCCGGCTCAGCCTCCTCCTCTCGGGTGCTCCCAAAGCCCTCTGGGAGGGCCCCCCTCTGCCCCCGCACAAACCACAAACACCCTGGGCTTGGCAGGCCACCCAGCCTCCCTGGCCGAGCCGGCTTCCTCAACCACAGAAAGAGAGGCTTGTCTTGTAAAAAGCTGCTCAAGCTTCTAATTTTCTATGATGTCATGGTTCATTTGGAGAGTCCTTTTAATCTCTTCTCACCTGATTATTTTTCTGATTGTGCATGTTAGGTTTTTAAAGCAATACATGGTAAATTCAAAGAAAACATCTAGAAGTATCTGCAACCCTTAAAAGTGAAGGAGGCCAGGCGTGGTGGTGCACACCTGGCCTGGCTCAGGAGGCTGAGGCAGGAGGATTGTGAGTTTGAAGCCAGCCTCCGCAACTTAGCGAGGCCCTAAGCAACTTAGCAAGACCCTGTCTCAAAATAAAACAGAAAAAGGGCTGGGGATGTGACTCTGGGGTTAAGCACCCCTGGGTTCAATCCCTGGTACTAAATGGAAAAAAAAGCCAAGAAGGAAGCAGAAGGGCTGGGGAGGGTACTGCAGATTCAGATGCTTTGCCCTTTATTTCTATTAAATAAGAAAACAATCCCTGCCATTCCCACCGCCAGGAGGAAGCAGAGCCTGCTCACCGTGTGGACACTACCTGGCCAGCGGCTTCCTGTGTGCTTTTCACAGACATCCCTGTCTACGCGATTACTTTTCCCACTTCATTCAGCAAACACTGAAGTCCACCAACCGGTGTCCCAGAACTCTATTTCAATGGCGGGGAGTGTTCTGCCTCTCCACGGCTAAATTCACCAAACCAACTCCTTTCAGCTGAGCCTCTGCGTCCCTTCTATCTGTCCACATTGACAACTCCGCTGCCGTCAACCTCCCTGCACACCCAGTCCGAATGCACCCGAGAGCCCGCGGGGCAGATCCCGAGGAGAGAGTTTCCAGAGCTCTGGATCCAGTGGCCCCAGGGGGCTCCCTGCCAGTTGGCGGAAGCCACTCTGCCAGGTGCTGGGAGCGCGGCCTGTGGAGGGCCCTCTGGTGCCAGGAGCTGGCCAGTGGCTCTCTGCCCAGTGTTCACATGGGACACCACCTGGGTTCCCTGCCAACTCCTAGAGGGGGTGACTTCCTTCTTTTACCCACAAGGAAGTTGATCCTTTCTCCCAGGGGCTCAGCGGAGCCCGTGCATGGTAAGGGGCTGGGAAGCGCCCCTGCCGCGGAGCTGCATCTGCAGGAATGCCCTCCAAGGTGACGTTCTTCTGATTACAATAGTCACACAAGCTGGCGAGCAAGGCTTTGGAAAGTGTACAAAGTTAAAAACAAAAAGCAAACCTTAAAGTTCACTTGTTTGCACAGAGTGCCCGGGGCTGGGGAGCAGCTGAGGGACCGAGTGCGCCTGGCATTGGCAGGCGCTGGGCTCCGTCCCCAGCGCCGGAGAGAAAAAACACAAGGAAATACTTAAAGACACAGGAAAACAGCCATGCTTGCTACTTGTGTGCTTTTCTGTATTTCACATCAATGAAAAGGGTTTTTTTTCACCCAAAGGAAAAACTGTAAGAGGAGAAATATCAAAATCCCTGGCACGAGCCCCTCCCAGGGGGTCCTCTTAATTAGCACCACTGAGCCACATCTCCAGCACCCCCCCAACATCTTTTAAATATTTTATTTAGTGACAGGGTTTCGCTGGGTTGCTTAGGACCTTGCTAAGTTTCTGAGGCTGGCCTTGAACTCTCGATCCTCCTGCCTCAGCCTCCCGAGCCGCTGGGATCATAGGTGTGCGTCACTGGGCTGGTTCAACCAGTAGCTTCTGAAGGCTGGTCTCCACTTTGCCAAGCACCTTCTTCAGCCCTGGTCCCGGGAAACTCACCCGAGATCCTCGAGGGGGTCTTGGCTGTTTTCCCACTTCTCAGGTGGGAGGTGGCCATGAAGCCGCAAAGAGGTCCATATGCCAACCACCCATGAAGACCAGGCCTGCCCGCACCATGGAAGTGACCTTGGCATGGATCATGCACCACCCGGGCGCGAGGTGGTCTGTGTGGCTGACAGCTGTCCTGTGGCCCTCTGATGTCATAAGAGGGATGATATTGGACCCAAATCTTGGTTCTTCCACTTTCTTGCTGTGTGACCTCAGGCCAACTTAGTTAACCTCTCTGAGTTTAGTTTCCTTTTCTGTGAATGAGAGCGCCGTGCACTGAGGATAAGAGGAACTAACCCCCAGCACCTGTTAATACTTCATAGATGCTACTTATGGGCACGATCAGGAGCACAGGCCGTTCCCATGCCAGCTGCGGGGCGACTGTCCCCCCACCGGGAAGCCATGTCCAAGCTAAGACCTGTGGGAAGCTCCTCCTTACCACCCCAGGCCCCCCAGGACTTCCATGAGCCTGGGTTCTTCTGCCTTCAGGGGCCCCTTCCCACATGCACGTACGTGGCCCACACCCATGTACGCGTGCACACGTGTGTGATCCCGTGTGTGATCCCGTGTGGGATCCCGTGTTACGGCTCCGCTGACTGAGTTCATCGAGATTACACAGGCAAACATTTTCTTTGACCTTAAAGTTCGATTTTTTCTTCTGACTTTACAAAAAGTTAAACCACTCAGCTGTCGTGGGGGGTCATGAGCTTGATGGAGAAGTGGGTCCTGTGGCTTCTGGCCACCTGCTGTTGGGGACTTTGGTCCTGGGTGCCTGCCTATCTCCACTCCTCTTTTCCTCCCAAAGAATAAACAGACCCACGCCCCAGCGACACCTGCCACCACTCCCCTCCCAGGTGGCCTCCTTCAGAGCGGATGGAGGGAGCTTTGGGCGTCAAGTGGGTAAATGACAGGTCCAGGCTGTGTCATCTATAAGTTGAGTGGCAGGGACAGGTCGCTTAGACCCTCAGTTTCTTCATCTGTGAAAGGGAGCTGAAAGCCTCTTCTTCCTCTGCTGGTTGGGAAGATTTTTTCTCAATTAAAGATGCAAATGTCTGTCCTCCTTCCAGGGTAGAATGTCTGAATGGTCCCTGGTCCACCTGACCTGAGGAGGCCTGGTGTCCCAGAGAACAATGGAAGGCAGACACTTGGGCTGAATCTGCCATGAGCTCAGGCCCGACAAGCGTCCAGCAGCCCTGACTGAGCCTGGTGAGCACTCTCCCCTCGCTCCAGGGAGGACGGTCCCCCTGGGAAGCCTGTGTCCATCCTCCCTGGAGCTCAGGGTGAGAAGAACGATGCTGCAACTGGCTTCAGGGAGCCATTGCCGGGGACAGGACGGGTCTGCAGGGGGCCCACGCTCACACAGCAGCTCGGGGCCTGTCTCCCCTCAGCAGAGGGGGGGCTCACGGCTGTGTGCTCGAGTCTCCCTGCAAACCAAAATCCTTCCGCTTCTACACTGCCTTCAGGCTTGTTCGCCCCGGCATCAGGAGGCCTTTCCACAGCTGGGTGACCTTGGGAAAGTCACTCGATCTCTCTAGGCTGCAGTCCACCCATCTGCAAAGTGGGAGCTGTAAGCGCAACACGTGGTGAGGTGGACGCAGGTCCCCAGGTGCAGGTGGGCTGAGCACAGGGCCAGCCCAGGTCCAGGGCTGCGTGTCCACTGTCAGGACACTCCTGGGGCCAGCCTGGGTGTTCAGGCGGATGGCAGCTCAGAGGAGCTGACGAGCTCTTGCCAGGGACTTTGCTATGCTTTGAATGTCCCCCAAGTCTCATGTGCAGGAAGTGTGACCCCCAGATGCACATGCTGATGTATTTGGAGGTCATTAGAGTTGACAGGCCAGGAGCTAGTGGCCTTGCGACACCACTAGCAGCTACGGGAAGAGGAAGCAGCCCTTCGCTGTGTCTGGCCGGTGATGCCCAGTGCCAGGCCGTGCGCTGGGGGGGCTCATGGGGGGCGCTCACCTAGCATACGCAGAGCCCGGGTTCACCCCCCCACCAAGAGAAAAAGGAGGAGGAAGAGGAGGGGCAGCCGAGTGGACGGCGGAACGGCCTCTCAGGCTTCTTGGCCTCCGAACCACGAGCCAGGACCCTCCATTCCACATGCATTCATTTTTCTGTACGGGGGTTGAACCCCGGCTTCACACAGGCGAGGCCAATGCCCCTGAGAAACACGCCTCTTTAATTTATTTTGAGACAGGGTCTCTCCAAGTTGCTGAGGGTCTTGCTACATGGCTGAGGCTGGCCTCAGACTTGCAATCCTCCTACCTCCGCCTGCTAAATTGCTGGGATCACAGACATGCAGCATCACGCCTGCTGTGATCTTCTGTTACTTATAAATCACCCAGCCTCAGGTGCTCTGTTGCAGTCACTGAAACGGGCTACAGCAGGCTTCCACGGAGCCCTGCTTCCGAGGCCCAGGACCAGCCTTGGTGTACCTGATCACCAGGTTCTGTGACCTCATGAACTCCAGCTGCAGGCCAAGCTGGCCACTCTGCCCCCTATTGTCCCTCCAGGGGCCCTGGACCCCTTGGGTCTTCTCACCTCACCTGGAATCCGGGCTGGCCTTAAGGGAAGACGGAGTAGCCCCAGCCACCCAGTGTGTCCCCTTCTCCACTCCCTCCCCACGATCCTCCCACTGCCCCCTGGGTCTTTGTAAACTGTCAAGGCCAACATCTCTCCTCTGCTCCTTTAAGACCTCCAGCAGCTGGGCGTGGTGGCGCACGCGTGTAATCCCAGCAGCTCGGGAGGCTGAGGCAGGAGGATCGCGAGTTCAAAGTCAGCTTCAACTTAGCAAGGCCCTAAGCAACCCAGCGAGATTCTGTCTCTAAATAAAATACAAAAAGAGCCGGGGATGAGGTCAGTGGTTAAGTGCCCTGGGTTCAGTCTCCCGTGGCCTCTCTTCAACCCAGAACAAAATCCAAGCTCCCTCTGGTCCTGGTCACCCTGCAGCCCTATTCCACCCACAGGCTCTGTGGCCACAGTGACCTCTGACCTCTGGCTGGGTCTAGTCCTCACCCTGTGGATCTAAGCCTGCAGGCAGGCAGGCGGGCAGGCGGGAGTGGACGGTGGGTGAGTGGAAGAGCGGACATGTGGGAGGAAGAGAGGGGAGGTGGCTGGGGGGAGTCGTCAACAGCAAGCCCGCCTGGGCGCTGAGAGGGTATTTTCAGGCCCCAGGGCCCCTCTGCCATTTCCCTGCCCTGGGGTCCTCTGGGCCCTTTGGCCCCGGGGGCTCCTCTCACATGCCCACGGGGCACAGGCTGGATTTATAGAAGAGACAGTTCCCACCTCTGTCTAGAAAGGTACCCAGTCAGGCTGGCTCTGCTCCTCGGGGTCCTGGGTGCTCCCCTCAGGGAGGACAGACCCTGCCCTGCACCTGGCTCCACCCCCCAGCCCAGGCCCCCGTTTCCTGTGGACCCCTAGACAGCCCAGGGACAGCTCGGTGGCTGGGGTGCCTGGGGCAGCGGATTGACAGCTGGATCCAGCCCCGCCTGGACACACCGGGGCAGGACGGTACCAGCTGGGCACTGGGCAGAGGAGAGGGCTCTCCCTGCCCCTGGCGGCAAACACCAGGGAGGTCCCCAGCCAAGCCCCCGTCTCCTGAGCCCCGAGGTCCCTGGAAAGCTCTCCCTTTTATTGTCATGTGTCCCTGGGGACAACCTCCTGCTGGCACTTGGCCTTGCTCTGCCCGGGGCCACGCAGAATCCACAGCTGCCCTCACAGTGCGCGGCCCCCCCACCCCCGGGGCCTGCTTTCCTCCGGGGAAACAGCCCTGTTCCCACCTTCGGACCGAAGCAGAAACACGGTTTCCAATCCCTTTACCTTTCCAGCCACCTTTGCAAAGTGGTCAGCTGATTCAGGACAGCATTCGGTCAGCTCTTATTGATGACCTACTGTGCCCCAGGCCCCGGGGACAGGCTTATTTGGTGTTTGCCATCGCCAAGTGATGTGCACGTTGCTCCATTTGACCCTCACCTGCACTCCTGAGGGCTGTCATGCCTGTTGGGTGGATGAAGAGACTGAGGGTCAGAGAGTTAGGGTGCCTTGCTGGTCAGACAGCATCGGAAACCGCAGGACAGCCGACTCCTGCGGCCCCTGCCCTGCAGGAGCCCAGCACAGGCCCAGGAGGAGCCTCGTGCTATGCCCTGTCCTCAGCCCTGGCCCCAGGAGCTGAGTTCTGCCAAGAGAAAAGAGAACTCACCTGAGTCTCACCTGAGTCTTTTTCTTCGAGAGACAATTGACACCTGTTTGGTGCTTTTCTTGTCTTTCCACATTTTCCACTAGTGCATTATACTTGTACATAATGATGGGATTCATTGTTCCACATTCAAAATGCACAATTTAGCAATGTCATTCTGCCAATGTCACTCCCCTGCACTCCCCCTCCCTCCTTCCTTCCCACCCCCTGACCTGTTTGGTTTTAAAAATCAAGATTTCTGCCTGGGCACAGTGGCACACACCTGTAATCCCAGCAGCTCAGGAGGCTGAGGCAGGAGGATTGCAAGTCTGAGGCCAGCCTCAGCAACTTAGCAAGGCCCTGAGCAGCTCAGTGAGACCCTGCCTCTAAATAAAATATAAAAATGAGCTGGGATGTGGCTCAGTGATTAATCACTCCTGGGTTCAATCCCCAGTGCCAATAAATAAATAAAACAAAAGACAGAAGGTACAAAAAAACCCAAGTGTCTCTCAGAGGATGAAAAACCAAGGACAATTTACACACAGTGGAGTATTACCCAGCTGTGTAAAGGGTAAGGTGTGTGTGCCCACGCTGCAGCAGGGGTGACCCTTTTTGAAAACGTGTTCAGTGAAGACACAAAAGGACTCTCTGGTTTGACCTTCATGACACCCTTACCCCAAGCCGCTCAGACAGGGAGCCGAGCAGAGGCTGCCAGGAGCGTGGGGGTGGCTGGTCATTACTTAGCAGGCAGCCTCTCTGTCCCAGGGGGTGGAATGGCGCGTGCAGGTGGCTGCCCGACACGTGAAGGCACCCGATGCTGCCCAACGTGCGCCTACAACGGTTCAAGGGGACGTTTACATCATGTGCCCTTTGCCACAATTGTTTACAACAATTACTAATGCCATTTTCCACTTTGGGCAGATCATTTGGCCTGTGAATTGTATCTCAACAAAGCTATTTTTTAAAGCCAGGCTGTCCCTGGAGCTTGCAATGGCCACTTATTTTCCCTGCTTTTCCTTTCCAGGCCGGGCTTGTGAGAGGAATCCCCAGCCCTGCCACAGGCTGCAGCCTCCACGGAGGCACTGGGGCAGGGGTTTGGAGAGAGGGCGGTTGTCTCCTCCTGCTGGCCGCGAGGGGAATGACCCAAACTAAGAAGAGAGAGCTTGTCAATTGCTAAATAGCTACTTTGAAAAATGGCAAATTAAGACATGCATTTTATTAAAAAACGCTTTACACAGCTCAGGAGGAGCTGACAGGGAGGAGCTAGTTGCCCTCTTACGAGTCCCCACACACACCCAGAAGCCACTCCGTTCTTGCGCTTCCTCCCAGGAATATTCCACGCACCACACAGGTGACAGCATGGTACGCACACTGGCCTGTACCCTGATTTTACTCTCTTAATGCATCCTGGGAGCCTGGTTTGGTGATGCACACCTGTAATGCCAAGTACTCAGGAGACTGAGGCAGGAGGATCCAAGGTCGAGGCCAGCCTCAGCAACTTAGCAAAACCCTGTCTCAAAATAAAAATCAAAAGGACTGGGGTGTAGTTCAGTGGAGAGCACCCCTGGGTTCAATCCCCAGGACACAAAAACAGTGTACCTCGGAAACCGTTCCCGTTTGGTCTGTTTTGGGCTGGTCTTCTGGTGGCATTGTTTTTTGTTTCTTGGGTATTTTTTTGGAACTGGGGATTAAACTCAGGGGCACTCGGCCGCTGAGCCACATCCCCAGCCCTATTTTGTATTTTATTTAGAGACAGGGTCTCACTGAGTTGCTTAGTGCCTCGCTAAGTTACTGAGGCCGGCTTTGAACTCGCGATCCTCCTGCCTCAGCCTCCCAAGCTGCTGGGATTACAGGCGTGCACCACCACGCCCGGCTCGTGGTGTTGCTTTTAATGGTTGACTTTTGTATTTTGTTTGTTTGTTGATGTCCTGTTTTGTAGTTATTGTTGTTTTGTTTGTGGTGCTGGGGTTGGAAGCCAAGGCTCAAGAATGCCTGGCAACAAACCTGGAGGATGTGGCTTTAGTATCTTTTTCTTGAGGAGCCTGAGCCTCATTTGATTTGCAGCAGTTAGTAAATCAAGCATTATGTTTAATGAAATATGAAGCTGGTGTTTGTTGCAGAAGCATCTGGACTTTGAGAGCAATTGTGTGCCAGGCCCATCTTTGTGCGCTTGCATCCAACTGTAATGAACCTCTGTATGTCAAGTTGGTCGAGGCCCTTTGTGCTGAGCACCAAATCAACCTAATTAAGGTTGATGACAACAAGAAGCTAGGAGAATGGGCAGGCCTTTGTAAAACTGACAGAGAAGGCAAACCCCATAAAGTGGTTGGTTGCAGTTGTGTAGTGGTTAAGGACGATGGCAAAGAATCTCAGGCCAAGGATGTCATCGAAGAGTACTTCAAATGCAAGAAATGAGCAAATAAAAATTTTAATTCACACACACACAAAAAAAGAATGCCCGGCAAGTGCTCTCCCACTGAGCCACACCCCCACCCGGGCTTCTGTACAAATTCGTCCTTGAACGCAGTCCCTGCACATGGGTGTCATGAGCTCCAGGGGAAAGTCACATGACTCTGTGCATACACCATCACTTCAACCACACGGCAACCTCTGGAGTCCGGATTACAATCTCCACTGTACAGAGGAACAAATCAAGGCTCAGAGAGCTTAGATAATTTACACAAAATTGCACAGGGAATACAGACAGGAGTCTCTGGACAGGGCTGATGGGAGTCCATCACAAGCACCTTTGTGCAAACTAGAAAAAGACACAACCTCCACCACAGGGTGCAGGGTTTGGCAGATGGAGGTGGGCTGGTTAGACCTGTGTGCAATGCACAACTTGAGCAACCTTTTGCAACGTCCCTGTGGTGTTCCTGAGTTGTCACCTAAAGGGGAATTGTGGATTTGGGTCTAAGATTGAGGAATGTGGTGGGCGCCTTTCCTTTCACTCATTTCTCTCCTTCAATCGCCATCTACCGAACCTCTGCCGTAAGCAGGACCCAGGGATACACCACAGTGCAAGCAGACATGGCCCCTAACCTTACCCAGCTTCTCCTCTGTGGCAAAAGGAACCTTGAAGTAGTTTAGTGGTGGCAGAAGAAATGACCACAGGCTAGGGGACAAGTGACAGGGGTTGGGGGCAGCACCTGCTCTGTGACTTTGGGTGAATCACTGCTCTGTTCTGGGCTCAGGTTAGGCTTGATCCAGCATCTTCAAACTGCAGGCTGCAAAGCAACGGAACAGAAAGCATCAGTGCGCCGGGCACCTGGGTGGCGTGAGTGCTGCCACAGGAAACTTGATTTGTGTCTTCTATGGACTGGTGTGTCCGGTCTTGCCAGAGATGGACTTACCATGCAGCCTGGGAACAACTGAAACGGCAGGGCCCTTGACACTGGGAGGAGCCGTGGCAGCATGCTTGCAGGGTCAGATGTCAGACAGGTTGCAGAAGCGAGAGAATTAAGTCCCAGCAGGTGCCGATGTCTGTTCCACTGACTCCCTTTTCCCCTGCAAACGGCAACCCGGAGCGGCGGCACTTTGAGATGTGACGAGGGAGGCTGCGTGAGTCACACATCCAGTCTGGATTCCGTGGGTTGCGGTTACGAGGCTGGCAGCCACTTCTAGGGACAGTTTCATGGTTACGGCCATCCTGACGTGGGAATGGCTTCCAGAAGCTCGCACCACCTGACTCACTGGGTATCCTAATTCAGAGAAGCAGGGACAGGAGTCACTGGACAACCCCCCCCCCCCCCCCCCCGTCCACCCCAGGTGCCCAGCATGCGAGGAATGTAGGCAAGGGAGGAGAAGCAGATCCACTCTGTGCGCAGCTGCACGGGAGGCTGCAGGGGACTCTTCCTTTATCGGATGTGTTAAGTTACAAGAGGATGATCCGGTGGCCACTGAGACGCCATGCCTACGGGAATCCAGCTAACAGTGCAGCGTATGTAATTACGCCATTCTACGTTTTCTTAGGAATCGTGCAATAAAATTCATAAAATGCCACTGTTGTGTGGCACAAACCTATAGCAGTATTGTGATCCGCAAATGTGATGTTCTATGAATATTTTATTTTATTTTATTTTATTTATTTTTGTACTGGGGATTGAACCCAGGGGTATTTCACCCCTGAAACCCATCCCCAGCCCTTTTTTATTTTTTATTTTGAGACAAGGTTCTGCTAAGTTGCTCAGGGCCTTGCTAAGTTGCTGAGGCTGGCCTCAAACTTGGGATCCTCCTGCCTCAGCCTCCCAAGTCAATGGGATTACAGGCATGTGCGACTGCACCCAGCCTAACGAATATTTTCTGTGTTATGATACATAGGGGTTGTGTCTTAGCATGTGATACATTACCAGTAACAGATTCCAAAGCTGAGAGAAACCTTTCTGAGATAAAAAAATAAAGAATGTTTTTTGATTAATTATATTAGCTAGCTGACTTTGTCTTTCTCTTGGAAAATTCAGTAAAATCATTACTGTATGCGTGGGCATGGTGGAACACACCTGCAATCCCAGCAATTTAGGAGGCTGAGGTAGGAGGATGGCAAGTTCAAAGCCAGCCTGGGCAACTTAGTGAGGCCCTGTCTTAAAGTGAAAAATAAAAAAAAGACTGGGGTTGTAGCTCAGTGGAAGCTCATCCCTGGGTTCAATCCCTAGTACCACCCCCACAAAATAAAATGGAATAATAAAAAGAATAAAAGTTAAAAGGGCTAGAATGTGGCTGAGATGGTGTCACTGGGTTCAATCTTGACTGCCACAAAAAAGCCACAGTGCCATTCCATGTAGCACTGAAACCGCTGGTATGCAGACAGCGTGCAGCCCAGAATTGTAAGGATAAAAAATACTATAGCGGCATGTCAGGTAGTTACATGAAAATACCTTGTTTTGATTAAATGATTGTGTGCTTGTCAGCTTTTAAACGTTTGTCAGTTATACACTTTACTTCTCCCTGTAAATAAACAGCCAATTCTCCATCACTAATTTCATAGATGTTTTCAGAGCTGTACACACTGTCTGCAAACTGCAGGCTCCGTGGAACCTGAGTCGCACCTGGTCCTGTAGACTGCGTGTCCTGCACCACACCGCTGTCAATCAAAAGACTGGAGAGCCCTGGATGAGGTGGAGGAGTTCAGAATTCTCTGCCAGCTCCGCGGTTCTCTAAATTTGTGGAAACAACTCTGTTCTCCTCCCCTAGCAGCTGTGACTCTGGCAGAAGGACAAGGAAGTCCCTTTTTGGAGCTTCTCCAAGTCTTTCCTGATGTCCTTGGAGTCACTGGCCTGCCAGAGGCAGGGAGACAAAGGGCCAGTGTGCAGAGTTGGGGGTGGGGGCGGTGGAGACGTGAGGACAGGTGCTTGGAAGTTACACACAGGCTCAGGGCGCGGTCCTCAGGCTGGGGAATGGAAGGGAGGCCCTCTCCCAGGATGACAACAGTTGTCACTATTTCTTTTATCTGAGACTGGGTCTCCCTCTGTTGCCGAGGCCGGCCTCCAACTCCCAGATTCAAGCTGTCCCCCGCTTCAGCCTCCCGGGTAGCTAGGGCACCCCGGCCGCAGGCTGCCGCCTGTGTTCTGCATATTGTTTCTAATCCTCCATTAACTCCGGAAAAGGGCCACAGCTGCGCTCGTCCTGCCGGGCACATCTTGTCCCCAGCCACCGCGTACTTCCTGGATCTCTAAAGATGTTTCCCACGTGCTTTTCTCCTCTGCCCCAGCTTGGGGAGAAAATGGCTCGCGTTCCTCCAGGTCCCGCTGCCGGGCACCTCCTCTCGCGCCCTGCAGGTCCTCCCCTCAGGATCATCGGTGTCGCCCTCCTCTGCAACACTGAATAACCCCCTATGCGACCTGCGACGGCACTGCGGGCTCACAGCTCCCGGGTGGACTGTGGCACCGACCTGATCGGAATGATGTTGTCCCTTCGTGTGCATTAGAGTATTAGAATGTAAATTCTGCGAAGGCGGTGGCTTCCTCTCTTGCTCACCCCGGGATGCCCACTCCTGGCACAGGGCTTGGCATAAGGTGGGCGCTTTGCTTTTAACTTGCCTCGAAGTTACACGTCAACTCCCAAGACCTAGAGCGCAAGAGGAATGGCAAGCTACTGCCCATCAGCCAATTAGCGAGGGGAAACATTTGCAAGTTGCCTTGCTATTGGTGAGATTCAGAGTCCTAGTTTCCTTCTGGCCAGTGAGGTGAGGGCCACGTATCCGCCTCCTGGCCACACCCACCCCCGCCCGCGGGAAGAGGTGGGAGTGGGGATGGGGGATGCGGGTTACTCGCCTACTCGGGTGGGAACCTCCTCACTTCCCCGTCCCTTCTCCCTTCTCCCACTTAGACTGACCCACAATTTGGTCACTGGCAAGTGAGATTCCACCTGCTATACCTGAGCATTTAGAGTTGGGAGCGGCTAATGTTAAAAATAAGGGCAGAGAAAGGCCAGGGACCACAGATCGTCAGTGTAATCAGACCCTGGGGCGAGTCCAGGGTCCGTGGGAGCCAGAGCGAGCGGGTGCGGTGGGCTGGGAGAGCCCGCAGCACCCACACATTCCTGGTTCACAGGCCGAGTGCCCAGGGGAATCTGAGCGGGCAGGAGCCTGCATCCTTCACTAGCTCCCCAGGGGATGTTGGCACCTCAGAGAAAACTATCGGAGTAGATGCACCTTGAAAACCAAGCAGAAGTTGGTCGTAGCTCTCCAGCCCGGGTTCCGTCTCATCTTCCTTAACCTCTAGGGACCTCAGTCTGCTCTCTAGAAGGGGAAGGCCGATTGCTACCTCAAAGTACACAGCAGATGAGTCAAGGAAGGGTAGCAAAATATCTTTACCATGGAATCAGAGCAAAGGTCAACACACGGTCACAAGTAATATCCCCACCTCCCCGCCCTGGGTCTCCAGAACTTGGAGAAGCCCAATGAACAAGTTCATTTCTCCAGTGGCCACAAATCTACTCCCTGCCCCCAGGAAATGGCCCAGTTTCCTTTGGACCAAATCTTACTTTTGCTGTCCCATAATGTCAGGCAATCCAGATTTTCTGGGAAAGCATTAATTGCAAACAACCAATTAGTTCCTCTTCTGTAGCACAGGCATTTATATTTGTACTGAATTTATAGTTCCTTCCATCTAAAGGTCATTGTTTTCAACAAAGATAATGTACTAAATGTACAGGGAAATGCAGCTGAATTCTAATGCTTTATAAGCAAGGGATCCAACACGGTCCCATTCACGTGAGCCAAGCGCTCTGCCACTGGCCACATCCCTGCCCTCGGGAAGTCTCTTCTGGATAAACATGACTTGCACCATGCAGCCTAGTTCTGATTGAAACCAGGCCCCCTTTCCTGTCCTCTCACAGGTGAGCATGAGAATTTGATTCGAATACATGAATTCCATGGCCTCCACTGTCTTGCCGATGTCTGCTCTCTCCTTGGTCAGCACTGGGACCAGGAATCATGATTCCTGGGTCCAGGACTTGGGTCAGGGGACCATAATCACCATAATCCAAGTCTATGGATTAACCATAGACTTCGGGTACAGACACTAAAGCTTGAGTTCAGATTCTGCTCTGGTCTTAGCTGTGGGACCCCAGGACCTTTGTGCTTGCGGTCTTCACTACCTTCCCAGGAGATGTGGCACCGTGGACACACTTCCTACCACGGGCTCCTTGTCACCATAAATGTTAGATCCCCAGAAGGAGCTGCCCAGGCCACTTCCCACTCGACCTTCACTCTCCTCACGCCAGCCCATCTGGGTCCCTCCACGATCCCTCAACTACTCCCTTTGGTTTTCCAGGCTTCGAAGGCAGGCTGTGTGATGGAGGAGGTGAGGACTGGCCAACCGCCTCTGTCAGGGTCTCAGATCTCTCTTCTCCAAAACAGGAAATAATACTCAACTGTGAGATCTGCATGAGGATCAAAGGGGCGGCCATGGTCCTCTGTGCCCTTGCTTCTGGGGTCTGTGTAGATGGGACATGTGAGCCAGGCTGTGTCGGGGTCACAGCTGAGGCTGGGGCCTCACCTCAATCCCCACCTGTCCCATCGCTTTCCCCTCCAAGCTCTCAAGGAGGCCTACCCCATCTTTCCTTTCCTCCTCACCCCACCCTCACCAGCATTTCCGGTGCTGGAGGGGTTCTTCTGGAAAGGAGCTGAGGTGTCAATCCCCTGGAGGCCAGCATGAGCCAGTGGATCAGAGCCTGCAAGGACAGCTCCCTTTATTCACCCTCCCAGGGACTCCCCAGGTCAGAGCAGACCATTTGCAAATGGAGGGGAATGGACAGAACGGCTGGCTGCCAGAGGCCATTTCCCATTTCCCATGTCAGGTGGTTGCTACTCACCACGCTCAGATCCCCCTTCCGCACCTCCTCCCCTGACCCAAGTCTAGGCCAAGTCCTGCAAAAACCCAGCTTCTGATTCTCCCTCCCCAGCCGATTCCCCAGGACGCACTCAGAGACAGCCTCGAGGTTTCGTTAGGACAGTGTGGTCTGCCCCTTCCAGCCCCAGCTCTCAGGAAGTCTCACACACATCCATTCATTCTTCTGATTTGTAATATCAAACACTGGGAGGGAGGAAATGCTTTCTCAGCCTCCTAGAGTCCCTGGCTAGGTCTGAAAGAAAACTGACAAAGACAGATTAATGGGACAAAAGCATAACAAATTTATTTCCTCAGTTTTATGTGACACGGGCGCCTTCAGAATGAAGACTCAAAGATGGGTGAATGATGTATTCTGCTTAGGTTTGATGAACCATCAAATCATAGAAATAGGATGGGACAAAAGGGTGGGATGTAACGGGGGAGACTCAGTGGGGACAGCCAGCGAGGCCTGTCAGTTCCCACTCTTCTTGGCCTCTCAGCCAGAAGGACGGTTGTGTGACCAACCACCAGACAATCATAGGTCAGAGAACTTCCCTCTAGCCAGCTCTTACAAAGAAAGGAGCAGGGTTTAGAGTTATATTTCCAGGTTTTATGGCTTGCTTTGGGGAAAGGGGTCCATGACTGGCATTGGGGAAGAGGAATTCTAGTTACCAAGGTCGGCCTTAGGGGGAAAGGGGAGGAGAAAGGAGGACAGGAGGTCAGAAAGACCTCCCCCTCATGCCCTTTCAGGTCTCCTTCAGCTTCAGATGCTCGGCAGGCCCAGGTGCCATACTTTGGGGTACCCTGCTCTGAGCCCCAACACCTGCTAGGCACAGGTTACTGTTTTAGGTCTCAGGATTCACCAGTAAACCAAACAGATGGAATTTCTCATGGATGAAGTTCCTTGGGGGGCATACATTCTGGGGGGTAGAGAGACAAAGACAAAGAAGAAAGTTCAGCAGACCCAGTGGATGGGGAGCCCTGGTGGGGTTTTACTTCCTCCCTACCAGTTCCACTTCCTTCCTTGTCTCAAGGCCGCACAATTTAGAAAGCAGTGAAGCCAGTGTGTGCACCCAGGTCAAATCCATCTTGTCTTTAAAAAGTGACTCTTGGGGCTGGCACGTAGCTTGGTGGTAAAGCTCTTGCTTGGCATGGGTTCAATCCCCAGCCCCGAGAAAGAATAAAAAAATTTAAGGACTTCTGACAGCCTGCATGGGCCCCTAAATCAAAGTGGTAAATGCGGTTTGCCTTTTATTTCACTAATAATTCATTTCAGTAATCAAACAAACAAAAAGATTCCATGTGCATATTACCTTACAGCTTTTATTGAGAGATACAATAAATACACGTATTCCTTTCTTATGTAATTGTAATGGCCTGAGGGAGACAATCCAGCGTACCAATCAGCTGAATGGTTGAGTTTAGGGGAAAAACTGACCCGGATGAGGTCACTGCGGTTCTGCAAGGTGAACTGAGGTCACTTGCCAAGGCGACAGCCGGAGCAGAACCGGATTCCCTGGTCTCGGTCGAGCTTTAACCCTTCCCGGCACAGGGCCGCGGGAGAGGGCACTGCGGGCGGGTTTCCCGGAAGGTCGCCAGGGGGCGACCGAGAGCAAATGACCAGCTCTGCGGGCGAGACGTCCCAGACCTGGGAGGTCTAAGCAAGCGAGGAAGGGCTTTGATAGAGGGTGAGGTCCCCAGGCCTGGGGAGGTCAAAGCAGGCGAGGGAGAACCTTGATAGAGGGACAGACACTACAGACACCGAGGCTAGTACTCTCCTACCTGCAGTCTGGTGTCCACCAGTATCTCCTTCGCACTGTTGCCGCCTGGGTCTCTCAATCAAAATTCTAACTTTGTCACCACCCATAAGGCTCTTTAACACCTCCAACACAGCTTACAGGAGCGGAAAAAAAAAAGCCAACCACGGGATCTGCGTGGTCTTGCCCCATCTTCCCCAAACCACCTCTGGAGCCGCACTGGGATCCTTCCCATTTCCTGAATTGTCTTACTCTTTCTCCCTGAATATCTCCTCACCAGGTCCACCTGGGGACACTCGATTGCCTCTTGGCTGAACATCGCCTCCGTGAGCCCTCCCCTGACAAGACGCCCGCCCCCTCGCCCCGCACCATCACCTGTTGGAGGAAGTGGCCCCCCCCCTGGGTTGCCACTCTCCCACGGGCTTCCCCCACCATCGCGAGTGACAACATCTTTCTCCTCCAATGCCTATCACAGAGCAAAACAAATGCAGTGAGTTCCTTAAACGTTTGCAAGCTGAATGCAGGAGGCAGGACAAGGACTCAAGCTGTCACTTGCGGGGCCTCTGGCAAACCCCCGGTCTCGGGCTTGCTGCGGGAGGAATGGGCTGATGTGTTTTTTATACTCATGCTTATTATGCTTAGAGCACCGCCTGGAACACCGTAAGCACTTACCTTCGTCATTTTCACAGCGGCCAATGTAGGTTATTGCCCTTTTAAGGCTACCCTCCCATCTGCGCGTCTAAGCGGAAGTACCCCTAGGGCTCCGGAAGTGACCTCAGAGCCCCTCAGAAACATGGCCCCGGAGCGCTCTTCCGGAAGCGGTCACAAGCATCTCCGTGACGCAGAACGAGTTAGAGCGTCCCGTGGGGTTTCCATGGTGCTGCCCTCAGTCCCCCGTCTCTCCGCTTCCTCTCCGGCCTGAACACCGGGAACGGGAAGGCAGGCGGCGGGTCCCTCCCGGCACCGCCTCCCCGTCTGGGGGAGGGGTTGGACGAGCAGGTGACGCTCTGGGCGAGCTCGTTCGCGTCTCTATGGTGCCCGGCGCTCCTGCGCGCTGCTCCCGCGCGTTGGGGCGGACGCTGCCCCTTTAATTGACGGAGGGCGGTGCCGAGGAGGTCCCGCGAGAGCTGCGGGGGGCGGGGGGCGGTGCCGAGCAGGGGGCCCGTGGCGGATGGAGCCAGCGATGGAGCCGGAGACTCTGGAGGCGCGAATCAGTGAGTGTCCGGGAGGGGCGCGGGCCGGACCGGAACCGGAACCGGGGGCGCGAGGCAGGCCCCTTCCCGGCGGGGGCGGGGTACGCGGCGCCCCCTCCTCACGCCCCGCCCCCGGCTCGGGAGGGGCGGCGTCCCGAGTCAGCCCCTCGGACCCTGGCCTGCGGGAAGACCCCGCCGGCTGCGCCGCCGCGCGGTGGCAGCGGGCACCGCCCACCCCCATCCCCGGGGCACGACCCCGGGCAGGCAGCGAGCTGCGCCCGGAACCCCGGGACGGAGAGAGCAGCCTTCAGCCCCCTCAGGCCCGACTGCTTCGCCCGAGAGCGGGCCCCCAAGCCTTCGCTTGGGCCCTGGGAGGGAGCGAGCGCCCCAGGTGCAGCTCAGACCTGGAGGGAGGCGCCGTCCCTCCGCAGGCCCCCTGCACTCTCGGGCCTGTGTGGAGTGCTTCCTCCTGTCCGTCCTCGATCCTGCAACTACTCTCAGATTTGCTCATTCCCTGGTCCAGGACGAGGAGAATCCTCGGCCCTTCGGGTCCCCCCTATGTCCCCACCGCGAGAAACCCCCAAGACCTGCGTGCTCCTTGGAGGGTCCGGTCCCAGACTCCATGAGTAAATCCAAGTTCACTGCCACTACCCCCAGCCCAGTCCTCATACTGTGCATCTCCATCCAAGATTTCTTGCCCAGCTTCCTGCAAAGGCCTCTGCACCTCTTTCCCTGTCTCTCCTCAGAGACAGCTTCCTCCTGCTCCAGCTTCTGAACCCCAGGCCCTCCAGCTGAGCTCCCTGTCCTACGATGCTGAGGATTTTCAGCCCTCATTATCCCTGGACTCCTGGACTCTGCCCCCTGAAAGCCATGATTCGCTTCTCACTGGTCTAGTGACAGCTCTCTTCCAGGGCTTTTCCTCCGTTGGGCCCTTGTCTGTGCCAGGTCTGCAGGGAAGCCTCTTGGACCGGACACACCAGGGAGCTTTGCTGGGTAGTTTGAGGTCATGACCAACCCCTTTTAAGTCAGTCTTGAGCGGAATTGAACTCTGAATTTGGCCTTGGAACCATGCCATCCCAGGGGTGTTTCAATCAGTCTGACCAGTGTGGGGAATGGGTGGGTAAAGAGGAGGCACTCAGAGGTCATTGACTGTTCCAGAATGCCACAAGTGTCCAGGTCTCAGCAGCAGCTTGGAGGGTCGGGTTGGGCCCTGGCTGACTGATTTCTGACTGACTGCAAGGCTTAAGTTCTGAGTGATGCAAAACAGTCCCAGGTAGGGGTGAGGGTGTCGTTCAGAGGTAGAGCCTTGCCTGGCATGCACCATCCCCAGCATGGTGGGCAGTGGGCTCAGACAGAAGGGAAGATGGTGTCAGGTTTAGCAAGAGTGGGAATTTTCAGAGGCCAGAGTCCAGAAAGGGGTTACCTCAGTTTGACTAGACCTGGATAAATTAGGGCTGAGGTTATTTTCTCTTTTTCTTTCCCTTTGTATCCTAGCAAAATTGTGAGCTTCTCCTAGAGGAGGTTGGAGGTAGAGTCGTTTCTGGTGGGGTAGCTGATGGTGTTGTCACCCCTGCAGAGTGACAGGGTGGAGTTGCGCCCTGTTGTGAAACACCACCCCGCACACCCCCCGCCCAGGCACTCTCCCCTGCTGCTGCCAGGGAAGGAACTGCCCAGGTGGAGCAGAGAGACCAGGGCAGCGGATCAGATCTCCTCCCACTCAGAGGCCCTCATTTAAGCCAGATGAAGGGGAGAGAGCCTGTGTCCTGTGAGACCCGTGCTTCCTCTTCACTGGCTCTGACTCAAGATTTGTTTCCAGAATCAGTTTCTGTGCCCTTACTCGGGTCACATGTCTTTGACACTTTAGGAGACTTCCTATTTTGGAGCCCCCCAGCCAAGTGTCATCAGTGCATAGTGCCTCCCTCCCAATTCTTTCTAACTCTGACTGGTGTTCCCCAGCCTTTGGCCATGTTGGGGGACTGGGAGGCAAAGTAGATAGGGGAGGGGATATTCCTAATATCCCCAGGGGTTCATCAAGGTCTTGTGTTCCTTTAAGGGACTGGAGGGCCCAGCGGGGCTCCTGGGACAGAGGCTTGTACCTAGGAAGAAAACGCTTGGTTCAGATCTCTGCTCAGCCCATCTTCTCTGAGAGTCCCTCCCAGGGAATGGGTACCCCCAGCACCTTCTATGCCACGTCCTGTTCTTTGCTTTATACTACCTTGTGACACCCAGTGTCCATTATTCTGTGTTTGTTTATTAATCTCAGTATTGTGTTCCTCCTGCTGGGCCAGTGGCTTCAGGAGGGCAGGCGTATGGTCCTGTTCACTGCACTGGCCGCAGCACCCAGAGTGCTCACTGAGTAAACATGCACTGAGTGACTGGCTCTCGGAACTAGGACCCCAGGACTCCAGGCCCCGGCCCTAGCGTCCTCCCCTGCAGATCCTTCTCTGTCCCACTTCCTGGGCTCTGTTCCCTCCACACCCAGCTCAGTGCCCAGACCTGTGCAGAACTAACTGGGAACTGGTGAAGGTCCAGCTCCGCTCCCATGGCCTTGCCCTGCATAAAGTGCTTTGTTATCCGAAATTAGTCCCTGCTTCATTCTGACTTTACAGGTGGGGAGGTGGAGCTTCAAGTTATGACCTACTTTGTTTCTTAACCAACGTTGGGGTCAAGGGACGAGTGTCTGATCCCATTTCCCACCCCCTTTCCATAGACTGGACTTTCCTGAATTCAGACTTCCCCATCCTCACCCCTGCATGCCCCCAGCTGCCCCTCATTCATTGTATGTTCCCCTCTGGCCGAGGGGAGGGAGTCGCGCACACAGCGGCTGTGACACGGGGACAGCAGGCTTGGGTTCACAGTGAAGTAGAGTCTGGAGGACAGAAAGAACTCACCCAGCACTGCCACCCTGGCAGGAGTGGGGGGCTCAGGGGGACTGCTTGGAGGAGGTGGCGCTGAGCCACACCCCAGAGAAGGGCTTCCTGCACCCAGCGTGACAGCAGAACCCTCTCTCCTTTCCGAGGGCCTCGTGCACTCCCCGTGCGCAGCCCTCTGCGTCTTCTCTCCTCGCACAGGACTGGTCAGAGGCAAGCCCCCCAGCTCAGTTGACTTCTTCCTGTCCCTGCTGGAGAGTTTCACCTTCCAGGTGGCCTCCCCGATCCCGGGATGCCCTGCCTCCTTGTCTGGGCCCCATGGCTCCTCTGCCACCCTCTGTCAGGGAGACCCTCGCCTCTCTCAGCCCACTGCCTGGCCACCCAGCTCCTTGACAGCGGACCGTGGCTTCCCCCACCTCTTATCTCTGATCTCTTCTGAGCACAAATTCCATGAGAAATGTAGGGTCTCTTCTGAGAAGCGACGCAGCGGAGCTGAAGGTGGTGTGGCAGGGGCACAGCTGTAGTGAAGGGGTGACCCGGCGGTGAAGCCCAGTGGAGCCCGGAGGTGGACTTCCCTGTCGGCTCACTGTGGAGCATCAGCGCTCAGGTCCGGGGACTCTCTGGGCAGGAAGTGAAGCAGAGGCCTCTGCTGTGTGTCGCATTCCCTTCTGCTCTGACCAGACCACTCGCAGCGTGAGGGCAGGGGAGCAGGGGACCCTCTGCCTGGCTGCTCTGACGTCCCTCTCTTCCTGCAGACAGAGCCACAAACCCCCTGAACAAGGAGCTGAACTGGGCCAGCATCAACGGCTTCTGCGAGCAGCTCAACGAGGACTTTGAGGGGTAGGTGACCCTCTCCTACTGACACGCTCCTCAGCCCACAGTGTACCTGCCAGCACATGCCTGACGTGGGCAGGGGTCCTGGCTGGACTGCGACGCAGTTTCCGCTCTGAGCGCATTCCCAGTTAGCAACAGCTGTGGGCCTTTGAGCTGAGGCTACTCGCCTGGCACGCGGGGCCATGTTACAGGTTAAGAACCGAGGCTCAGGGCACTGAGCAGTTTGCCCCAAGACCTGACTGAGAGGCAAGGGCACTGGGCCGTCCACCCCGTCTGGTAGATTTGTTGGTGGGCCTACTAGGAGGACCACATGCTCCCCAGCAGGCTTTCTGCTTAAGGAAGAACCAGAACCACCACCGGAGAGCTCCCAGGTGTGCCTGTCCAGAGCACACGTTCCTGGGCGGCCCGAGCCTGGCCTTCGGCAGGGCTTGGGAGTGGGCATTCTTTTTTGTGGCACTGGGGACTAAACCTTCACCACTGATCTATGTCTCCAGCCTTTCTAAACTTTCCTACTGCAGTGGGCCTTGAACGTGGGATCCTCCTGCAATCTCATAGGCTCCTCGGGTGGCGCTAAGACCTGGGCTCACAGCCCTGTGTGCTTCACCTCTGCCCCACCTTTGCCAGTGCAGGGGCGCCACCAAGGCAGCCCGAGTGACATGACACAGGTGCTCTGGAGCCCAGCTGCCTGGGGCGAATCCCGTCCCCTTTCTTAGCTGAGTGACCTTGTGTGTGTAAGTAATTGGTCACCTCTGAGCCTCAGTTTCTTCAACTGTAAAGTGGGAACAGTGCAATAGTGCTGCCCACCTGGGAGGTTCCGAAGGTTCCTGTCGCCTCAGAAGCTCAGGGAGCAAAGCACAGGAGGCACTTGCATGTCCCCAGCTTCCAGCAGGCACTAGCTGCACTGACGCTGGCAGTGATCTTTTGTGATCTGGTCAACATTGTCACCACCTCCACCACGTAGCTGCTCTAATTCCCCCCGCAGGACGTCCTCTGCCACCCTGCCTCCCAGGTCCTGTGCCCATCCCTCAAGGCATATCCTCACGTGTTACGCCCAGATCGTCCTCTGGAAGACTCGGTCCTCTGTTCATGCTGCGGACAGGACAGATTGTGGTTTTTAAAGGCAGCCAAAGGCTCAGCTTGCCTTAGGGCCCTGCCTGGCCCAGCCTTGCCACCATCCCAGGTCCCCATCAGATCCAGAGAGGGAGCTGGGCCTTTGCATGTCCCTGTAGAAGCCACAAAGTGCTGAAGCCCCAACAGGCTACTCTGTCCCTCCCCTGGGTGACAGGGCTCCATGGCAACCCTGGCTCTCTGTTGTTCCTCCCACCCAGGCCTCCACTTGCCACCCGGCTGCTGGCCCACAAGATCCAGTCCCCACAGGAGTGGGAGGCAATTCAGGCCCTGACGGTGAGAAGAGGGAGAGGGTACCGTCTGTCCCCAACCAGGTGATGGTACAGGGAAGGCCAGACCAAAGGTCCATAGGTTCTACTTAAGAGTGCAGGGGGGTTGCAGGTTGGGGGAGAGAAGGCTTTTCTTTTTAATCAGTACATACTCAGTATGTGCTAGGGTTTTTCCTGAGGTGCACACGAGTCCTGATGTCACAGGGGTGGTTCAGAATAGTGCCAAAATAGGTCGCGCCGAGTGAAGTTTTTAGAAAGAAATAGAGAAATCGTGTCCAAGTGGGACTGAGATGTGACCCACTGTGGAGGGGTCACTGCAGAGCTGCAGGTGGGGCAGTTGGCCGCTGAACAGTCCCTGGCCCCGTCCCCTAGTGAGTCTGATCAGTCACAGGCGCCCCTGTGAGCCGCAGAATCTTGGGTCCTCATGGGTCATCTACCCCTGGACCTCTGGGCCCCAGGCAGGCGTGGGAGCTGCTGCCTCCGGGCCTCACCCGCCTCCCGCAGGTGCTGGAGACGTGCATGAAGAGCTGCGGCAAGCGGTTCCACGACGAGGTGGGCAAGTTTCGCTTCCTGAACGAACTCATCAAAGTCGTGTCTCCCAAGGTGGGTGCCCCGCCTGACGTCACACGGGTCTGTCAGATGTGGACCAAGGAGAGAAACCCCCGACAGGCCTCCCCAGAGACCCCTCCAGCCCTGTTGAAACTTGTGCCCAGTGTAGGTGTGGACTCTTTCTGGTGGCCCTGCCCGTCTAAGTCCAAGACAGCGTGGAGCTTCTGGGAAAGGCACTTTCAGGCTGACTGATGGCAGGCAGCTGTGGAGCAGCCCAGTCCTCAGAGAGAGTTGGTCCCAGGGAATGTGCTCAGCCAGTAAATGGCACGTCCTGTTAGGCTGCTTTGGCCTGAGATCACTCTGTGAAGGCCTGGCCACAGCACCCGACCTGATCTCTGACACTTCCCAGCTTCTGGCCACGTGTCTGGTATTGAGAGCCGCCCACTCTACTACTCCTTGCTCGGACACATCCTTTGATCAGAGCTGCTAAATTATCTGGGTGGGCCCCATCCTGCCCCGACAAGAGGACTCTGGAGGTAGAGCCCCTCTGCCAGCCTGTTGCTGTCAGAATTTTTTGCGGGGCCCAGGGCCTGCAGTGCCACACTGCTGCTTCCTGGGCAGCCTGGGAGTATCTGGCTCCTCCTTGAGGACCTGGCTGGGAGCAGGCCCTGTGCTCTGATCCCTGTGCCTGCTCTCCAGCCACACCACCATGGGTAAACTGAGTCACAGAGGGCTGACATATCCATAAATAGCCGAGCTGGGAGGTGAGGTCAGTCTGAACCAGCCTGGTCTGGCAAGGGTGTAGGACTCTGGAGGCCAGAGGGCCTCCAAGGGAGTCCTAGGGAGGCAGCTGGGTTCAGGTTGGGCTTAGGGCTCTAGTGAGTGGGACCAGGCAATGTCAAACCCTCCCCTCCCTGTGCCCTTCAAAGTACTTGGGCTCCAGGACATCAGAAAAGGTGAAGAACAAGATCTTGGAGTTGCTCTACAGCTGGACAGTTGGCCTGCCTGAGGAAGTGAAGATCGCAGAGGCCTACCAGATGCTGAAGAAGCAGGGTGAGGCACCTAGAGGACAGTGGAACCAGCAACCCTCCCTGGCCTTGGGCTGGGGCTCCAGCAGTTTCAGGGGCTTCTGGGCCTGCAAAATCAGAAACTTTACTGTCTCAGAAACATAAAGCCAGCCAGGTGCAGTGGCACACGCCTGTAATCCCAGCGGCTTGGGAGGCTGAGGCAGGAGGATCATAAATTCAAAGCCAACCTCAGCAATTTAGCAAGGCCCTAAGCAACTTAGCAAGAACCTGTCTCAAAATTTTTTAAAAACTTAAAAGGACTAGGGATGTGGCTCAGTGGTTAAGCCCCCCTGGGTTCAATTCCTGGTTTCAAAAAAAAAGGTCCTACGGCCAGTGGGACCTTCCCTTGGCTTTTCCAGAGCCCAGCCTGGTAGAGAGAAGGTAGGTTTGGATCAGGTTTCTCCTCAGAGAGTGTCCTTAAATAACGGGTGCCCAAACCCTCTTTTTGTGCTGTTCAATATGGTAAGTCAGGGGTAGACCCAAGCCCCCCAAAGTCCAGAACCAGTGTGCTAGAGAGAGACTGACTTCCCCTTCTGTCCATCTCACCCCGCCCTTGGGGCTGGGACCTGCTGATAGCCTTCCTGACTCCATTTACCCCAGGAATTGTGAAGTCTGACCCCAAGCTTCCAGAGGACGCCATCTTTCCCCTCCCCGCTCCACGACCCAAGAATGTGATCTTCGAAGATGAGGAGAAGTCCAAGGTGAGACTGCGGGAGAACCACGTGGCCCCTGGGCCTGTGTGCAGTAGATTCCCAGGGATCCCTGGCTGCTAGGCCTCAGCCTTTGGCGCAGAGGCTCCCACCGAGCATGTTTATTGAGCACTTACTGCCTGTTGACAACTTCCCATACAGTGTCCCTGCATTTGACAAACGCAGGAGCTCTCCTGGGACTGGTTTGAGGAGTTTGCATATCTTTATACCTTTATTAACAGCTTATTAGCTTTCTGTTAAAGAAGCATGCACTCATGGGTAAGAACTCTAACAGCGCAGAAAGATTTCAGATTACACTAAGGACCAGACCACGGAGGTGAAAGTGAACACTGCTCTCTCCCCAGCCCCTGAGGCCCCACTGTCGAGTCTCCCACCTCCTCCTAGAGAGGTTCTCAGAGAGCCAGAGTAGGAGAATGAGCACGCTCTTGAGGCCCTGTCCTGCCAGGTCTGTGTGCAGCATCTCCTTGTCCTCATGGCCACCACCAGGAGTCAGTTAGTTCTCACCATTTCAGAGAGCTTTAGTGACACCCAGGTCTGCACCAGGAGTTGGGAGCTGGACGGTGGCCCTCGGTTGGTGCTGGCCTCATAGTTACATGCCTGTCTCTGCAGATGCTGGCCCGCCTGCTGAAGAGCTCCCACCCCGAGGACCTCCGGGCAGCCAACAGGCTCATCAAGGAGATGGTGCAGGAGGTGACAGCTGGGCCCCGAGCACAGGGAGGAGCCAGGACGGGAGTGTGGGGCTGGGCCACTGACTGGGGCTGTGTATGCACAGACAAGGGGCTTGCAGTGACGAGCTAGAGGGCTGTCACAGCAGAGAACGACAGGGGACCAACATGTGGCGAGAAGAATTTCTCAGTACTTACACACAACCTGTCCTGGACGGGCTTCTGCAAGGCTGAGTCTGTTCCAGAAACATCAGAATTATTGGGAGCTGGGGGTAGCTCAGCAGTAGAGCACTGGCCTGGCACCCCAGTACTACAGAGAGAGAGAGAGAGAGAGAGAGA
>JAJEJO010004910.1:52306-168013 GCA_020662805.1 Glaucomys volans | reverse complement strand
AGCAGCTGGAGGCCAAAGGAAGCTGGAAACGGAACTTCTCCGCCAGTTAAGCTGCCAAAATGGCGTGGATTAGTGGATTAGTTCCAACTCCCCGTCGCTGGATGTCCCAGGTAACCCGAGATGCTCGGTCTCCGCCTGGGAAGGCCGCCGGCCGGTGTCGGAGCCGTGGCCAGCGACTCCAAAGCGCTGCTGGGGACCCGCACTCACCCGTTGGCTGGCGCAGACCGAGGTCGGCGGCTCCGAAGCAGCTGCTGGGCCAGGCGCTCTGGGATGGCAGCTGCCTGCGGCGGGGCCGAGCCCAGCCCAGCAGAGTTGGCTCCGGAGCAGCGACTGGGGACCCCCTATATGTGCCTTGAATATAAAATCTCGTTGAGAGTCAGATTCCTGCTGTTTGAATCCGGAGCAAGTAGGAATCCGCGGAGCAAGTAGGAATGCAGCCTTCCTCTAGCCCGCCATCTTGGATCCCCCTGGAAGTGTTTTTTTGAGGGGGGCGGGTACCAGGATTAAACTTAGGGGCATTGTCTCATAATTTAGTTGCTATTTAAATTATTTTGCAAGTTTAGACATTAATGTTATTGTTTAATTAATTAATAATTAACAGTAGAAAGTAGAATGAAGACAGTAGAAAGCATTTTTGATATATTTATACAAGCATGGAATATATCTTAATCTAATTAGGATTCCAGTCTTGTGGATGGACACAATGGTGAGATTTATTGGGTGTATATACACATATGTATATAGGAAAGTTATGTGAGATTCATCCTACTGTCGTTAACCCTTTCCATCCCTCCTCCCTTCCCTTCATTCTCCTTTGCCTAATCAACTGAACTTCTTCTATCCCCGTCCTCCCATTGTGGATTAGCATCCATATATCAGAGAGAACAGTCAATCTTTGATTTTGGGGATTGACTTATTTCAATTAGCATGATAGTCCCAAGGTCCATCCATTTACTGGTGAATGCCTAAAGTCATTCTTATGGCTGAGTAATATTCGACTGTGTATATATACCACATGTATTTTTATCCATTCATCTGTTGATGGACATCTAGTTGGGTTCCTAGCTTAGGTATTGTGAACTCTGCTGCTACACTGATGTGTCTGTGTCACTGTAGTATGCTAATTTGGGTTCTGTTGGATATACACTGAGGAGTGGGATAACTGGGTTCTTATTGTCCCATTACTAGTTTTTTTGAGGAAACTCTATACTGCTTTCCAGAGTGGTTGTACGAATTTGCAGTACCTCCAACAATGTATGAGTGTACCTTTTCCCCCACATCCTTACCAGCATTTCTTGTTACTTGGACTCTTAATTGCCATTCTGGTGGGAATGAGGTGAAATGTCAATGTTGTTTTAATTAGAATTTCTCTAATTACTAGAGATGTTGAACATTTTCTCATATATTTATCGACTATTTATATTTCTTCCTTGGAGAAGTTCCTGTTTAGTTTCTTGCCCATTCAATGACTGGATTATTTGGTTTTTGGTGGTAAATATTTTGAGCTCTTTGTATATCCTGGCAATTAATGTTTTTTTCTGAAGTGTGGTATAAAGATATTCTCCCATTCTTCAGGCTCTCTCTTCATGCTCTTATTTCTTTCTGTAAATGAGCTTTTTAGTTTGATACCATCCCATGTATTGATTTTTATTTTACTTCAGTTCCTAAGCTGACATGTTGGAGTGTTGGGACAACATTTACTTCTAATAGGTGCAGAGTTTGTGATCTAATACCTAGGTCTTTGATTCACTTTGAGTTGAGTTTTGTGCAGGGTGTGAGTAGGGGTTTAATTTCATTTAGCTACATATGGATTTCCAGTTTTCCCTGCACCATTTGTTGAAGAGCCTGTCTTTTCTCCACTGTATGTTTTAGGCACCTTTGTGTGGTGTGAAATATCTGTATTTGTGGGGTTTGTCTCTGTGTCTTCTACTCTGTATCATCAGTCTTCATGTCTATTTTGGTGCCAATACCAGGCTGTTTTTGTTACTATTGCTTGATAGTAGAGTTTAAGGTCTGGTATTGTGATGACTCCTGCTTCACTTTTCTCACTAAGGAATGTTTTGACTTTTCTAGCCCTCTTATTTTTCCAAATGAATTTCATGATTACTTTTTCTATTTCTATGAAGAACATCAATTTTAATAGAAATTGCATTTAATCTGTGTAACGCTTTTGGTAGTATGGCCATTTTGACAATATTAATTCTTCCTATCCAAGAATATGGGAGATCTTTCCATCCTGTAAAGTCTTCTTCAATTCCTTTCCTTAGTGTTTTATAGTTCTTTTTGTAGAGGTCTTTTACCTTTTTTGTTAGACTGATTCCCAAGGTATTGTTGTTGTTGTTGTTGTTGTTGTTGCTTTTTGAGGCTATTGTGAATGGGAGTTTTCCTACTTTGTCTTTCAGCTGATTCATCATTGGTGTATAGAACGCAATTTTATTATTGTTGCTAATTTTGTATTCAGTCATTTTGCCAAATTAATTTATGAGTTCTAGAAGATTTTTGGTGAAGTTTTTTTGAGTCTTCTAATATAGGATTGTGTTGTTGGCAAAGAGAAATAGTTTGGCCTCATTTTTCCTATGCATATCCCTTCAATACATTTAAATAGCCTATTTGCTTTGACTAGAGTTTCATGGATTATGTTGAATAAAAGTGGTAAAAGAGGCATCCCTGCTTATTCCAGTTTTTAGAGGAAATGATTTCAGTTTTTCTCTGTTTAGAATGATTTAGGTCTTGTTTTTGTCATATATTGTTTTACAATGTTGAGGTATATTCCTTTTTTTTTTTTTTTTTTTTTTTTTTTTAGTACTGGGGAATGAAACCAGGGGCATTTAACCACTGAGCAACATTCATGCCTTTTAAAAAATATTTTATTTACAGAAAGCATCTTGCTAAGTTGCTTTAGGGCTTTACTAAATTGCTGAGGCAGACTGAAATTGATATCCTTTTTCCTCAGCCTCCTGAGTGGCTGGGATTGCAGATGTGCACCACTGTGTCTGCAAGTTGCATCCCTTCTATGCCTATTTTATCTAATGTTTTAAACATAAATGATGCTGAATTTTGTCAAATGCTTTTTCTGCATCTAATTACATAATCATGTGTTTCTTGTTTTTAAGTTTATTGATGTGTTGAATTGCATTAATTGATTTCTTCATATTGAAACAAACTTCCATCCCTAGAACGAAAGCCATTTGATCACTGGCTTTGATGTACTGTCTTTTAATGTGTGTTTTGTATGAGATTTTTGCAAGTGTTCTATTAAGGATTTTTGCATATATTTCATCAAAGATCTTGGTCAGAAATTTTCTTTCCTTGATGTAACTTGGTCTGATTTTAGTATCACAGTCATAGCTTAACAGAAGGAGTTTGGGAAGGTTCCTTTTTATTTTATGGAATAATTTGAGAATGATTGGTGTTAGTTCTTCTTTAAAGGTCTGATAAAACTCAGCTAAGAATTCATCCTGTCTTGGACTTTTCTTTGTTGGTAGGCTTTTGATGGTGTCTTAAATTTCATCATTTAAAATTAAAATTGAAATTTATTTCAATAAATAAATATTTCAATAAATAAATAAATTTCATGAAATTTCATGAAATTTATTTATTAAAATAAATTATTAAAATAAATTATTAAAATTATTGAAATTTATTTATTTAAATATTCTATATCCTCTTGGTTCAATTTGGGTAGGTCAGATGTCTTTAGAAATTTGTCAATGTCTTCAAGATTTTCTAATTTATTAGACTATAAATTTTCAAAACAGTGTTTTTTATTATTATCTTTAGTTCTATGGTGATATTTCCTTTATCATCACAAATTTTAATAATTTGAGTATTTTCCCTCTTTCTTTTGGTTGGCTTAGTTAAGGGTTTATCAAATTCATTTATTTTTTCAAAGAACTGAATTTTCATTAATTTTTTGAATTTTTTAATTTCAATTTCATTGATTTCATCTCTGATTTTAATTTTTTCCTGTCTTCTACTGATTTTAGTGCTGGTTTGTTCTTTTTTGGGGGGACTTTGAAATGTAATGTGAGATTATTTATTTGGTGTCAATGCTATGCACTTGTCTCTTAGAACCACCTTCATTGTGTTCCAGAAATTTTATTATGTTGTATCACTAATCTCATTTGCCTCTCAACTTTTTTTTTTTTAATTTCATCCCTGATTTCTTCTGCTATCCATTCATCATTAACTAGTATATTATTTAGTCTCCATGTATTGGAGTAGCTTCTATTTATTACCTTATTGTTGATTTCTATTTTCATCTATTAGACCTAACAGAATGCAAGGTATAATCTCTATTATTTTTTATTTGCTGAGAGTTACTTTGGGGCCAAGGATATGGTGTATTTTAGAAAATGGTGTGTGCTGATGAAAGGAAGTATATTTAGTCATTGATAGATGAAATTTTCTATATATGTCTGATAGGTCTCAAATATTAATGTATATTTTTGTTCTATAGGTTCTTTTTTAATTTGTTCTAATTAGTTATACAAGACAGTAGGAAGTATTTTGAAACATCATACATATATGGAGCAAAGATTCTCATTCTTCCGGTTTCAAACTGGTTGTGTAGTCATATATGCACATAGGGTAATAATGTCTGATTTGATCAGCTATCATTCCTACCCCCACTCTCTTCCTCTCCTTTCACTCCCCTCTGCCTAATCCTAAGTACCTCTATTCTTCTCTTGTCCCCACCCTCTTGTTGTGAATTAGTATCCACATATCAGAGAAAACATTTGGCTTTTAGTTTTTTGGGATTGGCTTGTTTCACTTAGCATGATATTCTCCAGCTCCATGGATGTACTTGCAAATGCCATAATTACATTCTTCCTTAAGCCTGTGTAAATAGTCAATTGTGTGTATATACCACATTTTCTTTATCCATTCATCTGCTGGAGGGCATCTAGGTTGTTTCCATAGTTTGGCTATTGTAAATTGAGCTGCTCTAAACACTGTTTTGCTGTGTCACTGTAGTATGTTGATTTAAAGTCCTTTGGCTGTAAACCAAGGAATGGAATAGTGGGTTCAAATGGTGGTTTCAAGTTTTCTAAGGAATCTCCATACTGCTTTTCATCATGGTTGCACCATTTTGCAGTTCCACCAACAATGCATGAGTGTACCTTTTCCCCCACATCCTCACCAACATGTCTTATTGCTTTTATTGCTGATAATTGCCATTCTGACTGGAGTGGGATTAAATCTTAGAATAGTTTTGATTTGCATTTCTCTAATTGCTAGAGGTGTTGAACATTGTTTCATGTTTGCTGATTTTATTTCTTCTGTGAAGTGTCTGTTCAGTTCCTTAGCCCTTTTACTTATTGGGTTATTTGTTTTTTTGATATTAAGTTTTTTGCATTCTTTATATATCCTGGAGATTAATGCTCTATCTTAGGTGCATGTGGTAAAGATTTTCTCCCATTCTGTAGACTCTCTCTTCACATTATTGATTGTTTCCTTTGCTGAGAAGAATTTTTTTTAGTTTAAATCCATCCCATTTATTGATTCTTGATACTACTTCTTGCGCTTTTGAAGTCTTGTTAAGGAGGTAAGTTCCTAAGCCAACACAGTGAAGATTTAGGCCAACTGTTTTCTTCAGGTAGGCGCAGGGTCTCTGTTCTAGTGCCTATATCTTTGATCCATGTTGAGTTGAGTTTTGTACATGTGAGAGATAGGAGTTTAGTTTCATTTTTCTACATATGGATTTCCAGTTTTCCCAGCACCATCTGTTGAATAGGCTATCATTTCTCCATTGTATGTTTTTGGCACCTTTGTGTAGTATAAGATAACTGTATTTATGTGGGTTGGTCTCTGTGTCTTCTTTTCTGTACCATTGGTCTATGTTTTGGTGCCAATACCAGGCTGTTTTTGTTACTATTGCTCTCTAGTATAGTTTAATGTCTGGTGTTGTGATGCCTCCTGCTTCACTCTTCTTGCTAAGGATTGCTTTGGCTATTCTGCTTCTCTTACTTCTTTAAAATTCATGATTGCTTTTTCTAGTTCTATGAAGAATGTCATTGGAATTTTAATAGGAATTGCATTCAATCTGTGTGACATTTTTGGTAGTATGGCCATTTTGACAATATTACTTCTGCTTCTCCAAGAGCATGGGAGATCTTTCCATGTTCTCTGGTCTTGTTTGATTTCTTTTTATAGTTTTCTGTAGTTTACATTACAGAGGTCTTTCCCCTCTTTTGTTAGATCGATTCCCAAGTATTTTATTCATTTTGAAACTATTGTAGTAGTTCCCTAATTTCTCTTTTAGTGGATTCATTACTGATATATAGAAATGCATTTGATTTATATATATATTGATTTTATATCCTGCTACTTTGCTGAATTAATTTATTAGTTCTAGAAATTTTCTGGTGGAGATTTTTGGATCTTCTAAATATAGAATCATGGCATCAGCAAATAGTGATAGTTTAGTGATAATTTGAGTTTTTCTTTTCCTATTCACAGCCCTTTAATTTATTTTGTCTGTCTAATTGCTCTGGCTAGATTTTCCAGGACTATGTTGAATAGAAGTGGTGAATGAGGGCAGCCTTCTCTTGTTCCACTTTATAGAGGGAACACTTTCAGTTTTCTCCATTTAGAATGATGTTGCCCTTAGATTTAGAATAGATAGCTTTTACAGTGTTTAAGTTTATTCCTACTATCCCTAGTTTCTTTAATGTTTTGAGCATGAAGGGGTGTTATACTTTGTCAAATGCTTTTTCTTCATCTGTTAAGATGATCATATGTTTTTTTGTATTTAAGACCATTATTGTGATGAATTATGATTATTGAGTTCGGTATTTTGAACCAACCTTGCATCCCTGGGAAGAATCCCACTTGATTGTGGCACACTATCTTTTTAATATGTTTTTGTATGCTATTTTCCAGAAATTTATTGAGGTATAGATTATTTAGTTTTTGTTTGGAATATCTATCATGTGATTAGAGAATTGTGTTAAAGTCACCTAGTAATATTGTGTTGTGGTCTATTTAATTAATATTGAAAAAGATTTGTTTGATATACATAGGTGCTCCCTTGTTTGGGGCATAAATATTTACTATTGCTATTATTGCTTTTCATGATTTCCTTAAGCATTATGAAATGATCTTCTTTGTCTCTTCTGATTAACATTGGTTTGAAGTCCACTTTTTCTGATACGAAAATAGAAACCCCTGTTTGTTTATGAGATCCATTGAATGATATGGTTTTAAATTTTTTTGTTAATCAATTTAATTAATTTGATTTATTATTAATTGTATATTATTTAATCAATTTTAAAAGCATCTAAATGCCTTTAAACTTAAAGTAGAACTCAAATTTATCATAAAATTTCAAAATTGCCTTTCTCATAATGAGATTTTTTTCTTTATTTTCATTTTTCTTTGTAATAGCTATAGTACTGTTTTTTGTGGAATATGAATATGAATTTTCTTTCATTCAACCTTTTTTTTTGGGAGGGGTAGTAGTGGAATTTAAACTCAGGGGCACTTTACCAATTTACCAATGAGTTACTTCCCCGTTTTAAAAAATTTTATCTTGAGACCAGATCTCAAGAAATTGTTCAATGCCTCTTGAAATTTTCTCCACTATCCTTGAACTTGTAATCTTCTGCCTCAGCTTTGTTTGGAATTTTAGGTTTGTGCCACCTTCTATGCCCAGCTTCTATGGAATAAAGTTCCCATTATTTAATAATAATCTTTGAATCTTCTTGCAAAATAAAATTCTAAATTATACTTATTTCTTTCTTTCCCATACTTAAAACTGATACCTGCCATTAAGTAACATAGTTCTTATTTTATTTATTTATTTATTCATTTATTTTGGTGTTTGATATTGGAGATGCTAAGCATGTTCTACCACTGAATGACATCCCAGAACTGAATGCATTTCTTATTGTTCAGATTGTTAAAACTGAATTGGTTTACAACACTGTTGCTAACCATTTGATTTCCTTGATCATGAATGCTCCTCACCCCTCTAGGCCTCCTTCTCATCTTTTCCCCCTTATACTCACTATTAATCTCACATCCTTCACATATTTCCTTCCCTCTTTTTGCCTTTTGTGTACATTTAGTTCTGTTCTGCCCTCCTCTACTCCAAATGTTTTATTAATTTGAATGTTTTTTAGTTTTAAGTTTACACTGTTCTCATTGTCTTTGTCTTTCACCATCTACTTGATTCATTTTCTATAAAATCATAAATCGTTTTCTGAGGTCCTCTGAAAATATGCCTTCTTTGTATTGTATTCTTAACATAAAGAGCATGTTATGGTCTGGATATAAAGTGTACCCCAAAGTTCCATGTAGAATCTTTGTCCCCAGTACAGCATAGTTCATTGGTGGGCAATTGGAGAATTGATTGGATCATGAGGTCTCTGACTTTATCAATGAATCAATGTATTTATGGATTAAGAAATTAAATAAACTACTGAGAGGTGGTGGAAACTATTGGAGGTGAGACCTACTTGCAGAAAGTGGGTCATTAGGAGCATGCCCTTGGGGGCCATATCATGTCCTCTCCTGCTTCCTAGCTGCCACATACTGATCAGCTTTCTTCCATTACACCCTTCCATCATGATTTTCTGCATCACCATGTGCCAAAAACTATGGTGCTGGCCAAATATAGACTGAAACCACTGAAACTGTGAGCCCAAGTAAATCTTTCCTCCTCAGTTGTTTTCTCACATTTTTATCACAGTTTCAAAAAGTTACCAAACACAGAGCATCATCAGTGTGTCTGAAGGTAAAGGAACTATATCTAATTTAACATTTTGAAAGCTAAAGAGGTATAACTTTAAAAATATATGTCATTAAACTCCTCTGTGTTTGGTGGCGTTCGACTAGTAAGCTAGAACTGTAAGCCCAAAAGGACGGGAAGCAGACTTCAAATGATTCAGAGTGTTATACTCCCCAAAAGAAATAAGATTCTCAAATACCATCTGGAGGGAGAGATGACCCCTCCCTACCCTCTTCTCCTCCCTGCAGGAGGGAGAGATGACCCCTCCCTAATTCCTTCCCCTCCCTAATACAGGAAGGAGGGACTGCTTACCCTAATTTTTCCCCCTCCCTATAAATACTGGCAACAAGGAACAGGTGTGAGATTTCCTGAAACACCACTTTTAGGTGTATGGGTGGTCGTTGCTGGCCAGCTATAATAAAGGCTTCTTTTGACTTTACGTGAGCAGCTTGGATGATCTTGTTTTCATGGGTTATAACAGGAGAAGCCTTTATTCCTTCACAGACTCGGGTGTCATTGAGGCCCATTTTTCTGGATAGGAAAATGTCCATCAGTTTCAGAAGGGATTTTGATTTTGTAGGGTACAGTGAGGATGATGTGTATGTGCAGTTTTGACTGTCAGGGGCTAGTTATTGAGATTAAAACTTTTATTTAGGAGAGTAGTTGTAAAAAGGTTGAAAATCATTGCAGTCTGCAGAGATAGGAGTCCAGACCCCAAGGGATGAGTACTCAAATCTTGCCCTTTGTTATTTAGGACTAATTTGCCATGGGGGAAGGTCAAGGTTAAGGGCCCAGCATTCTGTATCCACCCCTTTCCTTTAGGGCCCATTGTTATCAGGAAAGAATGCACTGAGAAAGGTTTAATGTTCCGCCAATTTCTCCTTCCTCCTCCTGAGCCACACCATCCCTTCATTTTTTTTTGGAGGGGGGGTGTCTTATAGGAATATTATTTTCCGTAACCCTTCAAGAACTATATTTTATTTATTTTGGAAATGATATGAATAGCCTCTCACTTTACTGTTATAATGTCAAGAGGCAAGCTTTTTCTCTGAGAGTAATTTAAAAGAGTGTGTTGTACCCAGTGAGGACCCAAAAACACATCAAAGCATTATGTAAACCAAAGAAGACTTTATTAAGCAGGCTGGCGGAAACCTCCATCCACAGAGATTTTGGACAAAAGAACCTCTCTGCTCCTGTGGAGTGCTTCCCTTTTATACATGTTTGTGATGTCACATGGGGAAATATGAACAGTTATACAATTTAGCCAATTGCAAGCAAGCAGGATAACAGAAGCAGATGCTGCCCTTTGCGATTAGCTGACACTTATTTTAGGCCCTGTGGAATTTCCTTGTTCCTCCTTATCAATAGTCACTATCTGAGTTTCTGGAGTTGTTTTTCTCAAAATATCCCATGCAAAAAGTGTTCTGTTATCCCTACTAAATATCATTATGCATTTATGAAAGAAAGAAGAGAATGAGGAACAGAGCTTGCATGGAAAGAGAGAGATGAAAATTAATACATGGTAGATTAGTGCAGTTTATACTGTGTTACAAAGTTCCTGTGATCTCCCAATATTTAAGAATAATACATTTTCCCAGTGAGTGTTGTTATTGTTGTTGTTTTCACTTTGGGGTCAAGGTAGTAAGAGGTATAAGCAGAAGGGTAGATAATTACCCTTTGAGAGAAAGCAAAGCAAAAAAAAAGAAAAAAAAAAAGACAGACAAAATAAACTTTTGTGAACTTGCATGGGTGCTAATATATTACTTATGTATATTACAGTGTGAAATCATACTTTTATCTCTGAAAGATAACGTGACCTCCAGATTCTATCTGATAGCATTTGTAGTTGGCCCTCTGTAGCTATATATTCCACAGCCATGGATTCAACTAATGACAGATGGAAAACATTTTTTTTAGTTACATCTGTAACCAAACATGTATAGAAAATATTGTTAGGATTATCCCCTAAGTAATATGGCTTTGGCTGCTCAGGGTTCTTATACAGAGGAAGGGGTCAAGGGGTTCTGCCCAGGAAAAGGTGGACCCAAGGTGGATGTCAGGGTCAGCAGGTCTGCCTCATTGATCACTTCTGGCACAGTGTGTTGCTAGGTGACCGTGCTCCCTCCCCCTGCAGCCGCCCAATACAACCTAACATTTACATTATATTAGGCAAGCAGTGTGAAGATGATTCAAAGTATATAGGAGGATATACATAGGTTATAAGAAAATACCCATTATTTTATATAAGAGACATGAGCATCTGTAGGCTTTGGTATCCACAGGTTATGCTGGAACTAAATATCTACCGACACCTGGAGTTGGTGGTGTAAGTACATTTCTTATATTCATGTTATATATCATAAAATTCTAGTAATAGTCACATTTAACTAGACATATGTGTTCCTTGGTCCAATCCAAATGACATATGAAAGTAACCATTACAGTATACTTATTAATCATCACTATTCCTTTTCTAAATGAGACAATTAATGAAGACTTAATTACAAAATTACAAATGTAAAGAATAAATGCCTTCTAATTACATGAGCAGGCAGTTAGCAATGTTAAGTACATGGATTTTTTTCAGTCATATCCCCATATTTCTGATGAACAAATACAATTACCTTAACACCATCAGAAATATGTCTATGGAATTATAAATTTGAAGTGAACAAAACTTAGAGGATCTTTTAATTAATTACACAAAATATCAAAAATCTTGTTAAATTTTCTTACAGAAGCCAAATAAATAATAAAATGTTAAGCTATCCCTAATTATTTTGAATAATATAATCATGGGACCATTTAATCCATTACTTTTGTTCAGAGTAATGCACTGGTTATTCTCATATAGTGCCAAAATTTCATGCATGATTGAGAAATTTGAAAGTTATATATCAGAGGAGTTCTCAAATTGTTCTATTCCTTGTTTAGAAATAGTGATGAATTTAATTGTTTGCTCAACATGTTCTTGTTAAATAATTGTCTGTTTTATTTTCAATAAAAAGGAATCAATATCAATAAGCAGTGAGTTTCAGATTGATCTTTGTAGTCATCAAAGCGTAATTCTCTCAATTGCACTCTAAATATTATTAAGCAAACCTACTGGTTGATTATACTTATTAATGAAGCCATAACTTGAGTTTGAGACTCATTCTATTTAGACAGTTTTGCATTATTTATAATAGATAATATCTGTTATTTAAAAATTCATTTAAGAAATGTTTTGATCATTTATATTGTGAATATCAACAATGCCCTGCCCTTCAAATTTCTGTAATCCCTGAGTCATTTGCGTGTATGGAGCAGGAACTACAGAAGTAAAGCACTGGTTTGAACAGAGAAAAGGAAACTAGTATCAGATCACTGCCACTTAACATAAATGGGATTTTAGTGTTGTCTCCACAACTGTCTTTCTCCAGTGCCTAGGATATTCCAAACTGGTTTAATTAGCTTGGTGGGACACAGCGATAAGAAAAATGACTGCATTAGCAATATTGAGTGGATATAAATGTCTTGGGACTCATATCAGGAATACTCGAAGCATCAGGACAGGAAATCTCACTGAAGAAATTCATGAAATTTTGCACATTTGTAGTCCCCTGGATCATGTTGATTCATTGAAAAGATAGATTAATTGATATTTTTGAGTACTTAATGTTTGTAACTGACTACAACCAGGAAATTTATATTAATGTATTTCTACCAATTTTCAAAAACATATCTTGAATCCATTTATGTATTTCTATTTTCACTACTATCATTCTACTCATAATGGACTAATTCTCCTATTTTACACTCTAAAATTAGAAAATTATTTTAATGACTATTGGGATGTTTTGAACTACAGGAAATAGAGGTTTGACCTCCTCAAGCAAAGGTAAACAAATAAATCTGCATCATTGATTACTATATTTTTCTGCCTGAATTCATTCTCTTAAGCTATAAATGTGCACAGATGCATATCCACAAGACTTGATAAGAACAACCTTTTGAGAAATAAGGCCTCCCAGGAAAAACAAAATCTACCCTAAATCTTTAAAGTGAAAAATTGATTTCACAGAGTGGGCAGACAATACATAGGCACCACCCTGAACACCATGGCCATTCCACTGGGAACACAGAAATCTCAGATTTAGTGAGTATTCATCAAGCCTTAAAGAGTACTTTCTGGACATTCTATTAAAGAATTAAACTAAGTCTTGGAAGTATCAGGAAGGAACAAAAGTGAATTACCTGAATGCCAGACAAAACCTCAAGGCTTTGAAGTTAACCAACAGTCTTTGTCCAATATATAATCATAAATTGCTGGATAGATGAAGAAGAAAGGTAATTTACCAATTATAAAAGTTGCAAAGTTAGTAGACAAAGTATTTTAAATGATTATACTAAAAATTTGAAAGGAAGTGTAACAGAGAACAAATAGGAAATCTTAATAGAACAATAAAAATATAAAAGTAAAATAAATTGACATTAAAATGAAAAATACAAAATTTAAATAAAAAATTGACTGAATGAATTGGAAGAATATTAGAAGTTTGGGAAAAGGTGATTGCTGAACATGAAGAAAGGAGTAGAAATTAAGTGAACAGGGTCATTCAGATAGTCAGAATAAATGAATGAAGCTGAGACATGTTGATAATATCAAATAGTTGAGTATGTGCATTATTGGAACAACAGAAGAAATAGAAATAGTAGAGAAGAAAAAAACTCGTAAAAGTTAAAAGTCTAAAAATTGTCCAGCTCTAATCATATCTCTAAGATCTCAATTATCTCTAAGGCGGAAACACACACACGCACACACACACACACACACAAATACACACATGCACAAACACATAGAAGATGGCACAGATTTCTGATAATTAATGATTAAAAGTCAGTCTTATATGCAATGAATAAAATATAAAAATCATTACATACAAAAAAAATGCAAAATTTTTTCTTATAAAATAATGGCCTTTAAATATTGAAACAAAGACAATAAATAACTAGGCTCATTATCCAAGCTGGAACAATGGAACATTTTGGTTTTTTCTTTTTTTTTTTGTGGTGCTGGGGATTGAACCCAGGGCCTTGTGCATACAAGGCAAGCACCCTACCAACTGAGCTATATCCCCAGCCCTGGAACATTTTTTAAGCTAAAAAAAGAAAGAAGACAGTGTTAATCCAGAACTTCATATGTAGAGGTAAACACACCAAAAAATAGTCCTTCAAAATAAGGATGTTTTCTGTCCTGTGTGGAAGCTAGAGAGGACAAAAGAAATAAAACAATGGTTCCTCATGAAAATAGAAGGGAAATCAGTGGAGTAGAGGTGGAGTCCAAAGGTCAGGGAAGAGGGGAGGCATAAAAGAAGAACCAAGGAAGAAAACTGACCAAATTGTGCTATGTGCATGGATGAGGACGTCACAATGCCTTCTGACTTTATATACAACTTAATGCACCAATTAAAAATAAATAAATAAAAGGAAGACCAATCAGTAAAGGAAGATCAGGGAGAGAGAGAGTAAAGGAAGAAAAGCAGAGGTACTGAGGATTGAAATGGAGAAAACTCTGTTATATGCTTTTATTGATGTCAAAATGAACTCCTTATTATGTATAACTACAATGCTCTCAAATAAAATAAAAATTTAAAATTAAAGATGAAATAAAGATACTCTCAGATAAATAAAAGTTGAGATTGTTTATTACAGGTCTGCAATTCAAGAAGGAAAAAAAAAGTTCCTCAGGCAAAAAGCAAATGTTAACAATAGGAAACTTGGATCCACACAAAGAAATGAAACTTGTTGAAATAAGTACAACAATTTTTCTCATATCCTAATTTCTTAGTTTTCTTAAAATATAATTTACAGAGTAAATCAAGTTTAATAATTAGAAAGTATACGATTTTAGCATGCATTAAGAGGAAAATGTTTAGAAATCATAGCACATAAGATGGGAGAGTGATGTGGACATAGCTAGCTGTAGGGTCCTGATGTTACATGTGAAGTAGCAAAATAATTGTTTGAGGGAAATGTACAAATAATTTCTTTTTGTAAGACTGCATTATAAGAAAAGCCATGAAGACAGAAAAGTAATAAATTATAAATTATATTTACCCATGTTCCATTGTTACCAAATTCCTTTGTATCATCTTGTGGGAAAACACCATCTTTCTTAATCTTGTTCCTACTGATGGCACTCTTGATTCTTATAACTCATACTAAAGCCCATTCAAATTGTTGACATCATGTTATTTTGAATTATAGAAAAATATGAAAAATAGTCATATTATTTTGTGTCTAAATGGAAAGTTCAGACCCAAATTAGTATTGAACCTGGCTAATAGCAAATTTGAATCATATGGATGAATTATATTCTAAGTATGACCCATGAGTACCAGTGTCTGTGTTTAGTTTAGCAAACATTTTTCTCCTTTAGAAACATCAGTTTCTTCAAGAAGGAAGTTGTGTGTTGATTTACATTCTAATGCAAGTTCATTATAGAAGAGAGCATATTGAGAAATTATTAAAAAATGTGAAAGTAATGATTCCTAGTATCTTATCATTGATTTCAAAGAAAACTCTTTTCTAATGATTCTGCCATTTCAGTGTTCTCATGATATTTAAATGAATGCATATATAAACGCTGGGACATGTGACCTTTGGTTATGGTCAGCAGTTTAGGAAGGGTTGATTACTCTAAAATATACCCTTAGGGGCAATACTTGGTGAATTCTAACAGAGTCTCTTAAAGTCCACAATGCTAAGTGTTGCAAGAATAATATGATCCAAAAAATGAGGGTTGAATAGACTAAAAGATTGAAGGAGAATTTCCCAGAAGTCCTGGATGAGGATATAATGAGATATATCCATTATATCTCATTCTTTGTTAAGGATGTGTATGAGGCAGACTTTCCAGTAGTCTTCTGTTTTGTTTTGTTTTTGCTTCATCATCTTCTAGTGTTACAAATGTCTCATAAGCTAGAGAAGTATAGGTTTTAAGCTCAAAATAGTTACGGCATTTGCTCAGAAAGCACAGTTGTAACACAAACCTGTCTGACTGTAAGGTTCTTCATACTAAGCATGTGATCTGCCCAATATTGCCAAAGAAAGAAGAAAATGAGTTCCTGAACTCTATAAAGGTAACACAATGATGAGTTCTGGAAGCTTAGGGTGAGAAGTGTAACAATAGGATATGAGAATGCTTAAGAAGGGAACTTAAGAGATGAAGAGGAAAAGAACTTCAATTTCAAATACAAAAAAGCTTCATATGCCAAGAATAGAGTCTCAATTTCATATTTCAGATTAAATATGTTTCCAGAGTTTTATGGAGTTTTTAAAAATGTGTTCATTTTTAAGTAGGAATGGCCTGATAGGCTCTGTTATTGTAATTCTCGTGTCAGCCTGGGGAAAAAATAATTTGGAGAAAGACTGATGAAAGAAGAAGAGTAACAATTAGTTGAAATTGTTCAAATGTTATCTAATGATTCAAGGATGTCATCCAAATTTGTAGACTGGTAAAATGATGGGGTAGCTCAAACATTCAGCTGATAAGAGCATATGAAAAGAGATGGATCTGATTTGATGAGGGATATTTATAATTCATGCATCTTTGAATAAAGTAATCTCTGCAAACAGTATTATATAAACAAAATGGCAATAATAATATTAGCAATAGAATTTATCTTAGAAGATTTGTGGAGAATGAAAGAGCTATGAAATAATTTGAGCATGTGGCATCGTGTCTGACAAATTATGGGTACCGTAGTTTGGATCTTGAATGGTTCCCAAAGGTCTGTAGGTCTAAGTCCTGGTCCCCAGGATTGCACAATTGGAAGGTTGTGGCAGATCTTCAAGTTATTGAGAGTATATCTTTAATGACGATTGTGGGACTCTGGACACTTCTTCCTATTGTTTTGTTTTGGTTTTTTTGCTTCCTGGCCATGAGGTAAGTGGTTTTACTCCACCACATTCTCCCTCCATGATGTGCTGGCTTGTCATAGACCCCAAAGCTACTGAACCAATAAATCATGGACAGCAGTATCTAAAGCTGGGAGACAAAATAGATCTTTTATTTTTATAAGTTATCTCAGGTACTTCTTATGGTAATGGTAAGCTGAATTACACAGAAAGTAATGAGCATGAAGTATTATTGGACATCAATATTAATGCCTAATTTGTGTTCAAAATCTTAGCAAAAGTGTGATATTTTCTTCATCCTACTGAGGCACTCTTCTTCTTAGAGATTGATGACTGTTCAACTTTTATTTATTCATTTGAGGGACCAGGAATTGAACTCAGGGACTCTCGACCACTGAGTCACATCACCAGCCCTATTTTGCATTTTATTTGGAGACAGGGTCTCACTGAATAGCTTTGTGCCTCACTTCTGCTGAGGTTGGCTTTGAACTCGATTCTCCTACCTCAGCCTCCCAAGCTGCTGGGGATACAGGCCTGTGCCACCACACCTGGGTGAACTTTCTATTTTATGGTCAGCCACGTCAGTGTATTTCTCCTAAAATTAATCTTATATGTATGTGACTAATCTTGCACCTAGTCTATTTTATAGCTTTAGTGAAAAAAATTTGGGGGAAGAAATGAAACACACCTATATTTTTAGGTTTCCCCATGAACATCAATTGCTTACCTATGGGTAAAGGATTACCTCTCACACTGCATTAGAAGAGAAAGGACAATACCATTAGTGCTGAGGCTGTGTGATCTTTGCGGAATCCAGGACATTCTGAGGGGAGGCCTAGAGATTCCAGGTAGCTTTCAGGCACTTGGCACAGTAAACTAGAAGCTAGTTTGATCAGGAATCTAGAAAAATGTTCAAATATTATGTTTCACACTAGGAAAATCATGTTTTATTTCAACATAAAGGGTTGCTCACTGCTGCTGTAGAGTGTGAGAACTAGTTCACAGCTAATTAGGCACAGAGGCAGCAGGAAGATCAAACAGAGGACACAGAGAAAAGAAGGACAGGGAAAGGAGATGCTTCTGAACTCACCAGTCCAATGGGACCTGAAGCCAATACAATTAAAATCCTATAAAATGCATTCAAATAAGATAGAAAATCATCATTTTACAAACATAGGGCCTGTTCAATGGATCCAAGAACATAATGAAAAATGTGGAAAATGAAAGGAATAATGAATAGAGAAAGCACGCGAGGGCAACAAGGGAAGTTTATATTCAGATCCACTAGGGATTAAATCTAATTTCTTGTGGCAGTGATGTGAAAGTCCCACAGCAGATCAAATATTTTCAATAGTGAAAAATTCAGCCCCATTAACATCACCATCTCTTCATATCTTCCATTTTAATGGTAAAAATAAAATTGCTTTTATTGATATAATCTTCAATTTCCGTGATGACTATTTTTCATTGAAAATACTTCGCAGGCTCTAAGCTAAGTATTGAATTTACCAAATATTAAAATGAAATTGTTATTAGAGAGAGAGGTGGGAGAGAGTAGATGAGAACATAAAGGAAGAAGGAAGTGCAGCAGGAAGGGAGAGAGAGACCGAAAAGACTTTTTAAGGATTAAAGTGCAGTGGGAAAATTAAAATAAATCTATTCTATCCTTACATTTTCTTATTCATTCAAAACATATATAGACTGCTACTGAGGAGCAGGTGAATCATCCTAGGTTGTTCAAATTGTGTAAAGAAAATACTGAATCTGCTCTTTTTATTAATGTTTTAAGGAACATATATATAAACATAGAAATATTGGTTTAATATGAGAAAACATTTTGTCATAGGGTTCTATGTGAATTCAAAAGAGGAGGAGAGAACATCAACTTCTTGGATCCGGAAAAGTTTAATGAATTTTTGAGGTAAGGCTTTGAAAATGGATACAGTATAATATATTAGGTGGGGCTTTCTAGAGAAACTAAAACAAGAAGATGTGGTATTTGAGAATATGTGAAATTTATATGGAGACAGAGACACACACAGACAGAGACAGATGTAGATAGAGAGACATAGAGAATTATTTCAAATGATTGACTCACTTTGATTATAGAATGTGACAGATCCAAAATTTGTAGATTAGGGCAGACGACTAGATACCCAGCCTAAGTCCAAAGTCTACTTGGTGCCAAATTTCCCCTCTTCTTTGAGGAAAGTCAGTCTTTTTTAAAGTCTTCAGTGGTGGTCCACCCATATTATGAATGGTAATCTGCCTCATTTAGAATCTACTCATAAAATGCAGATATCATCTACAAAACACCTTCACAATAACATCTAGAAAAGTATTTGAGCATTTATCTTGGTATTGTCACCTAGGTAAGTAGAAGCATAAAATCAAACACTGCAGAATAGAAGGAAGGTATTGCAAGTAGAAAGGTCAAGGTTTAAAAGAAAATGAAATGACAATATTGAAATTTTTGTTCTGGGAGATGAAGTCAGGAATGGTGGCATGTGCCTGTAGTCCTAGCTGTTTGAAAGATTGAGGCAGAAAGATCACTTGGGCCCACAAGTTCTGAATCAGGCAGAGCAACATAGTGAAACTCAACAACTTTAATACAACAAACTATGCTTCACTAAATCATAGCAGATCCTGCTATTAATTAGACAAACCAATCCAAACTAGGGTCCTTTTCCTCACTAAGCATGTGACTTCTTTTTTTGTTTATATTTTTATTAGTACATTATAGTTATATATAATATTGGGGTTCATTTTGCCATAATCTTACATGCATTGGACATAACTTGCTCAACCTCAGTCACCAATACTTCTAGGCATGAGACTTTTGAAAAAAAATTAGTATTTATATTTCACTTTTCTAGGTATTTAAATTAGAATATCTATAACTTCTTTATTAGTATGATATGAAGATTAATATCTTGAAATATGAAAAGTTCCTAGTGTTCTACTAGACACAGAAAAGACTGAACAGATGAAAGACTACATAGCATCACAGTGTCATTAAAAGTCTAGACTTGGAACAAGACTAAGCTCTAATCCTGGATCCATCATTTACAGGTCAAACATCCTTGAACATATTGTATGTCTGCACCTATTCTCTCCTCTGAAAACGAATGTAATAAAATATAAAACATAAACCTCAAAATCTAGCTGGTACTCAGTGATTGATACATAAATTTGAACTACTAGTATGGTAGGATATGTCAGGACAATTTATTAGGTTATTTCATGATGTTTTTGATCATAATCATTAATGAATAATTAATTTTGCCTTTCATGCTAAGAGAAAAAAACATGAGAAACTGATGAGTCCTTCTGAGTTCTGTGCTCACAGAGCCCAAGGAAATACCTATGGCATGTATATCTTAGGGCTATAACAAAATTTGTCAGAAAACTAGAAGCCATTCTACATTAAGGTCCCTGTTTCAGTGACAAACTCACTTAAAAAAACACTGCTGCACATGTCATGGAGAGATAGGATGAGAGGCAGCCGGAAGGATGTGCTTCAACTACCTTCAGATAAGGAAGGGATTTGGGGTAATCTAAGAAGTGAGAAGATCTCAGAGATCTCAGCTGCATTCTTAGAGGAATGACTTCTAATACCTTTCCCTGAGAACATTCCTGAGATATGTGTGTTCAACCTGTTCAGTAGCAAGAAAAAGAGTGGATATCCATGCATCTTCCAATACCGTTGTACTATACTCAGCATGGAGCACTAATATTTGACCTTGGCATCGTCTAACAGAAACACTGATGGCAATGATGGAAAGCATAAGTGCTAAACTAGTAACTCATTTTCTGGTTATTTAAGCCTTTGGGGCCCTTTCTAATCATTTTTAGATGGTAATGACTGTTATAGTCCATGGACCATACAGAATATCAAGTTTCTGTCTGCCTGTAAACTTTTTTATTTTTTGACTCCAGGGAGATTAAAATCAGGGGGCCTCAACCACAGAGCCACATCCTCAGCCTTTTTTAATATTTTTATTTATTTATTTATTTATTCATTTATTTTTCTGTTGAAATTATTATTATTTTTTTTGCAGACTGCATTTTGATTCATTGTACACAAATGGGTTATGATTTTCCATTTCTATGGTTGTGCACGATGTAGATTCACACCATTTGTGCAATAATACATGTACAGGGGGTAATGATGTCTGCTTCAGTTCACTATCATTCCTTCCCCACCTCTCCCCCCACTCATTTTCCTCTACATAATCCAAAGTCTCTCCATTCTTCTCTTATCCCCCATCCCCCATGCACCCATTATGTGTCATCATCCACTTATCAGAGAAAATATTATGTCTTTCGTTTTGGGGGATTGGCTTATCTCATTTATCATGATATTCTCAAACTCCATCCATTTACCTATAAATGCCATAATTTTATTCTTTTTTATGGCTGAATAATATTCTATTGTGTATATATACCACAGTTTCTCTATCCATTTACCTATTGAAGGGCATCTAAGTTGGTTCCACAATCTAGCTATTGTGAATTGAGCTGCTATAAACATTGATGTGGCTGTATCACTATAGTATGCTGATTTTAAATCCTTTGGGTGTACACTAAAGAGTGGGATAGCTGGGTCAAATGGTGGTTCCATTCCGAGTTTTTTGAGGAAATTTCATACTGCTTTCCAGAGTGATTGCACCAATTTGCAATCCCACCAGAAACGTGCGAGTGTGCCTTTTTCCTCATATCCACACCGACACTTATCATTGCTTGTGTTCTTGATAATAGCCACCCTAAATGGGGTGAGATGAAATCTTAGGGTGGTTTTGATTTACATTTCTCTAATAACTAGAGATGATGAGCATTTTTTTCATATATTTGTTGATTGTATATCTTCTGTGAAGTATCTGCCCTGTTCCTTAGCCCATTTATTGATTGGGTTCTTTGTATTTTTGGTGTAAATATTTTTATGTTCTTTATACTCTATCTTAAGTGTTTGGAAAAGATTTTCTCTCATTTTGTAGGCTCTTTTCACATTAGTGACTTTTTTCCTTTGATGATAAAAAGCTGTTTAGTTTGATTCCATCCCATTTCTTGAGTTTTGCTTTTATTTCTTGTGCTATGGGAATCTTCATAAGGAAGTCCGATCCTAAGATATCATGATGAAGGTTTGGGCCTACTTTTTCTTCTATTGGAATCTATCTAACAAAAGAGGAAAAGACCTCTACAATCAACACTATGGAACACTAAAGAAAGAAATTAAAGAAAACCTTAGAAGATGGAAAGATCTCTCACAAGCTTGGATACGCAGAATTAATATTGTCAAAATGGCCATACTACCAAAGGCACTATACAGATTCAATGCAATTCCAATTAAAATCCTAATGATGTTCCTCACAGAAATAATGAAAGCAATCACAAAATTCATTTGGAAGAATAAGAGACCAAGAATTTTCAAATCAATCCTGAGCAGGAAGAGTGATACAAAAGGTATCACAATACCAGACCTTAAATTATACTATAGAGCAATAGCAACAAAAACAGCATGGTGTTGGCACCAAAATAGACAAGTAGATCAATGGTACAGAATAGAAGACCCAGAGGCAAACCCACATAAGTACAGTTAACTCATACTAGACAAAGGAACCAAAAACATACAATGGAGAAAAGAGAGCCTCTTCAACAAATTGTGCTGGGAAAACTGGAAATCCATATTCAGTAAAATGATATGAAACCCCTATCTCTCACCCTTCACAAAACTCAACTCAAAATGGATCAAGGACCCAGGAATTAGACCAGAGACCCTGCACCAAACAGAAGAAAAAGTAGGCCCAAATCTTTCATTTTTATTTTGAGACAAGGTCTCACTAAGTTGCTTTGGAGCTTGCTAAGTTGCTGAGGTTGCCTTTGAAATCAAGATTCTCCTGCCTCAGACTTTAGAGCCTTTGGGATTACAGGTGTGAACCATCACACCAGACTGTTCCTCAGCTTTTAAGACTGTCTTTTAATATCTACACATTTCTCCATCAATACCTCCAAGTTTTATTCTTTTTCCTTGAAAATAAATATCATCTCATTGGCTGGACTTTTAAATGTGTTTTAAAGAACACCCTACATATAGTTATTTATTCATGATCTACTCATTTATTATGCACTCACATATTACTTCCTATAATGTGTAGGCTACTGCTTTAATCACTGGTGAGTCTGTAATGACAGGGAAAATGAGTGACACCATCCAACTTAGTCATTAAAAACTTAACTTTTTAGCAAGCATATGAAAGGATGCTTGGCATCACCAGTCATTGAAAAACACAAATCAAAACCACAATGAGATACCACTTTACACTCATTAGAATGACCAAAATCAAAAAGTCAGATAATAACAAGTTTTGGTGAGGATATTAAGGAAGTAGAACTCTGGCAGATTGCTGATGGGAGGGGATATGACATGTATGCTTTTGAAAAAAGTTTGACAGTTCCCTAAATCATTATATATAAAGTTATCATATAACCTAGTAATTACCTTCCTAGGTATACACTTAACAGAGATTAATACATATGCCCACACAGAAACTTGTACATGAATATTCATAGAAGCATTATTCATAACAGTCAATGGTGGAAAAGGCCTAAATATCTATCAATGGGCAAATATGGTATATCTATGAAATAAAACAGTATTCAACCATTAAATGGACTGAAGAGAAGTTATCCTCTGTATCCATATGTCTTTTATATATGGTATTGATTCAGCCAACTGTGAATATAAAATGCAGTTAGGCCTATGGTGATTACATCTGTAGTAAAATGTACAGATTTATCAGATTTATCTGTATACAATACAGAATAACAACCAATTATATAACCTTTACATTGCATTAGTTATAACCAAAAAGTGCTTTTAAGTATATGGGAGGATGTATACAGTTATGTAAATACTACATAAAGACTGGCATATCCATGGATTCTGGAATCTGGAGTTGGAGGGTGGGGAGAGGGGCAGTAGAGTCCTGCAATCACTTCCCCATGGATTCAGATGGATGACTGTATCAATACACCCTACAACATGGAAACGTGGGTGAACTGTGAAAATGTTAAGTAAAAGAAAGCAACAATAAAAGACCACATACTATATGATTCCATTTGTATAAAGGTACAGAATAGGAATCGGCTAAATCAGAAACTAGGTTAGTGGTTGTTTTGAGTTGGTTTAGGGAAAAGAATGGAAGAGAACATAGAATAAGATTTGAAAAACATGAGGTTTCTTTTTGAGATGATGAAAATATTCTAAACTTGTTCTGGTGGTTGTACATATCTGTCAATATTGTACCCTATTGACTTGTTTACATTAAATAATAGATGTATGATATGTTAATTTAATTCATTAAAGCTGTTCAAGAACAAGGACAAGAACAAATGACACCTTGTCCTGCTGTTGTGAATGGACTAAGGTAATGAGAACGTGAGACATGTCATTTTGGTAGTCCAGGGAGAGAAACAGAAAAGTTTCTTGAAGCATTTGTTATTGATAGTAGAGAAAAACGGAAGGGGTACAGAAAAGAGAGAAAGAGAAAGAGTCTTAGCAGCTTAGTAAATAAGAATGTGATTTAGTAAGAAGGTATTTTGTGAGTATGAAGTAGAATAGAGATGGAGGAAACAATCTATGAAGGCAAATCTGAATTTCTGCTTAATAATAACTAGTCAGTTTAGCATATGAATTTGAAACTCAAATGAAAGATTAAGACATGGGATATAAATGCTACTAATATTAATACACATGGTAATAACTATTTCATTGTTCACATTTATGGTGCCAAAGTAACTTGCTAGGGATTAATGGAGAACACAAAGCAAATCAGACCCATTCTTACTTTCAGGAAATCTAGAGCAAAGGTCTCAGGGTTTTCCTTATTAAAATAAAAAATAGAATGAATGCATGTGTAAATGCATAAATTTCTAACATCTTCATTAAGAATAAGTAAAATATTTTCTATTTAATAATGATTTATTTAAATGAAACTGGCTTTGGAAACTCTATAGAAAATCTGCCATTACAGGACGTTTCAGCACATATATAACATAGACTTTTCCAAGCTGTCAGCTCTTCTTTGGAGTTAAAATCAGGCATGACTAGGCAGAAGGTCTCTTTAATGGCTCTGCAAATCACACAGAGATAAAAAATAAATAACAGTGCTCACATTCTATATCCCTGTTGTCACACATATGAATTAAACTATTTTTAAAGTCCCCACCCCAAAAATGACTCTAATTACATTTAGAGCTGAAAATCACTATCTTAAGGAAAACAAATATTTAGAAAAGTAGGTTAGAAATCTGAGGCAGAATGTTGAAAACTGGAGTCAGAGTGGCTCTAATTTATCTATAATCTTCTGTATTCTAAAAACAAGAATACCCCAAACTTCAACAGGGAGTCTGAGGTTTTACCCTTCTCAAAAATTTAAGTGCTTGCTCCAGGAAGTTAATGCAATATAAGAAAGAGTCCCTGACATTTTGACCCTTCTTGTTGTTTTTGAAGCAGAAAAGCAAGAAAATAGTCCCATTTGTGCCCAGAGGCAAGTTTGACTGTCTGAAGTCATTTCTATTTTCTTTTAGCTAAAGTTCAAGTCTGTATCTAATCTGAGAGGGGAGTGGTACTGATGCTTTCAGTGTCCTGAAGGCAAAATGAGGACAGCAATATCAACCTGGCAATGACAGCTGCATAGACAGTGTCAGAGTTGAGGAGGAAGGTCAGTGTGGGGATGCTAAGGATGAAAGTGCTGGCAATAGAGAAGGTACACAAGAGCATTGCGAGCTGCTCACTGGCCCTTCCAATGAGCCTTGACCTTGGTGGCACATCCAGCAGAAGGTGTACTCTCCTGAGCATGGACTAGATTTTGTGAAGTGGCTACTTGAACTACTGCCTTTTATTGGTGATGGAAAAAGTAAGGAGAATTAACAGTCGATTTCCTAACTCTAAAGGACTCTAAGAGCAAATCTAATTTTTAAAAAGTCAATCCTAACCATTAAGTAGCAGTCATTCTTTGGAGACCAGACATGATTAGAGGTTGACTGAAACCTGGGAAAAGGGAACATTTTTAATGTACCTAAGAGTTTTATTTTTTAAATCAGTTTGTATATGTATGGGTCAAATGATATTTGTAAAAGTAAAGTTAAAAACAATAGAGACAAGCCACAACTTTTATATTTCTTCTAATTTTCAGCTCCCATGCATATCAAATAGTAAATTCTCACTTTAAAAGAGACATGATCCTATTCCTTTGTTTAGGTGTTTTTGAAAGCGGCACAAAGCAAATCATTGGAAACATTTTAGCAAGAAATGAAACAAACCTAGGCACTAAAGAACTCTAATTTCTATTAATTAAGAATATATTAAACTATTTTCAGCTATTTTATTTGACTTAAAAAATATATAGATAGATTCTCAAAGAAAATATTTGTTTTTCAATAGTAGCATAAGTATTTCTCTTCTACATGCTTCTTTACTTGGTGAGTTTATCTTATGGGTTGTAATATATAATGTCTTCGTGATAAAAGTCTTATAGTAAATCTGAATTGTTACTCAGGAGTAGCAAAGAATTTTTAATTTCCAGATGGATTTGCTTGTTTGCTATGTGATTTTATTACTTGCAGTTTCATTGCTGTGTGATCAGAGAACTTTCTTATTTTATTTCTACTGGGATTTTGGGGCACTTACATGGAAATTTGGGGGGAAATACATCTTCAAATGCTCAGAAAGAAGTTTATTTCTATATCTTCAGAGCACAAATTTATTTGTATGTATATACATATATATATAAACATGTGTGTATACATATACATGCATATATGTATAAAAACTGTCCATTTGTGGTTTTCAGTATTTTTATGTGGGGCTTCTGCCTAACTCTGTTGGTATTACTATTTTTAGCAGTATTTAAATAATTTCAAGTATGAGTTTAGACTTCGTTACACTAAACATCTGATTTATGGGTTTTATTTTTCCTTTCATGTTTGTCCTCCTTATTTCCATGAGAAGTGAAAAGACACAAACTTAAGACAATATGACTCTCTTATTAAAACTTAGTAGGATCCTGACGGAGAGAGAACTGTGATCTAGAGTAGATACTTACCATGTAGGAGGCCCCGAGTTCAACTTCAGGACATCCCCAAAACAGATTAAACATAAGCTAGTGAGATCCCATTGACCAGAAGCTGATGAAAATGTGAGTGTGAACAATGGCTGAGCTGAGCTTTGGCTTGGACTAGTCTCCTGAACGATGACCAAAATAATTTCTTATTTTCTTTATTTAGTCAGGTAGACTTAATTTCCTTTTAATGGGATTAATATAGTTAGGGATATGCATATCCCTAAATTAATAAAATGAGTTTATTTTGAACATATATCCTCTAACACAGATGTTTCCCTAAATTAAAGTGGCTTTATGCTAATTACCCTGAACTAATGAGAGTCCTACCTTCATTTATCATGTGATACCTAAGAATGCACGCATCAGAGCAATGTGGTCTCTAACACAGTAGATTACATCAAATCCAATTCTTCATAACCAAATAATCATGAGCTAACACAGATTGTTTAGGGAACTCTTCCTAAGCTATATGAAACAAACTTTTTACTCTGCCCTGATTATGTAAATAAACATTCATGTAGAAAATTCTTAGGATATTCAGAGAACTCTATTGAATTATGATATAGAAAACTCACAGCATACTTGATCTTATTACTTCCACCTACATAATTATAATTATTAGCGTCATTTTAAACAAGAAGAACCTAAAAGAACTTTAGAATTCTCAATTTCACAATCCTTCCTCTGAATAAACTATTAGGGACATCTTTAAGTTGTCTGATGAGTAGGCCCCATCCTTTAAGTGACTTTCCTGTAGTTGCGATTTCCTTGCCTCTTGGCTGAGCCAGCCTTTGCCAGTGGCATAAGCACTTTGTCGCAGTCAATGAAGTTGATAAATGAAGTACCCTTATGTAAGCAGGAACTATTAATAAAACTGCTCTTAATGGGTGGTTTGACTACTTGTACCATGCAAGCTCCTATACTGACACTCAGGAGGAAATAAAGGACATATTCATCATTGTTCTTTATTGATCAGCATGATAGTCTCACTTTATGCACAAATACTATAGCTAAATTTTATAGTTTATTGTCTTGGTCAAAATGTTTGCTCTCTTTTTAACATTTGTAATAGATCATTAAAAAAAAGACAGGAAGTGTACTTAGCTGTACCTATGTGAGCAATGATAGAATGTGGTTTGTTGTAAACAATTCTGAGTTCCAGTAAAGAGAAAATTCTTTCTTTGTTGGAAAAGAAAAGGATTTACATAATGCAGAAATAACAGGGTGATTTAAATGCCCAAATTATTTTTTAAATGATAAATACATTGCATGGTGTGGTATGTATTGTTTTGCAAAAGATACCTTGGTTTATAAATCAGCACTAAGACATAATTTTAATTTTAAACTCTTCTTTTTTCCTTTTCATTCCTAATAATTTTTTGAATGTATCCTTCTTCTAAAGCACTTCATCTATAAAGTTATGAAAATAGCCTCTCATATTACCTTCTAAAAAATGTATTTACTTTCAAATGAAGGCCTGTAACTAATTTGTTATAATTTGATTAATGACCAGAAAAATGCCAATTAATTAAACCTCATGTAGTCTTGAAAAGAACATATACTGTGTAGTTTTTAGGTGTAGTTTTTAGTTTTTAGGTAAATTAAGACATGCTCACTGAATTCTAAATCTTCCACTTACATTTTTTCTCTTTGTCCAAATCAATAGAGAGTTGTTAAACTCTCTGTGATTTTAGTTTCTTTATTCAGTTCAGTCACCTTTTTAATTTACTTTCAAGCATGAATATATATTTAGGATTTTAATATCTTCTCTTTCTCTTCCACCTCTCCCTCCCCCATCCTAGTCCTCCTCCTTCTTCACTTTTTATGTTTTAGAGGGTCAAACCCAGTGACTCTATCACTGAGCTACAACCCCAGACCCTTTTTAATTTTTATTCTGAGGCAGGGGCTGCCTAAATTGCCAATGTTGATCTTGAACTAAGGATCCTCCTGCCTCAGCCTTCCAAGTACCAAGTACCCGGGATTACAGACATGAATTACCATGCCTGGTAAGATTTTTGTATCCTTCTTATAGATTGATTCAATTTTTTTCCTAAATTTTTTTTTTTTGGGGGGGGAACGGGGAATTGAACTCAGGTGCACTTGGCCACTGAGCCAGATCCCCAGCCCTATTTTGTATTTTATTAGAGACAGGGTCTCACTGAGTTGCTCAGGGCCTCGCTAAGTTGCTGTGGCTGGCTTTGAATTCGCGATCCTCCTGCCTCAGCCTCCTGAGTTGCTGGGATTACAGGCATGCGCCACGGCACCCGGCTCCTAAATATTTTTCTTTATTTGTAGTAATGTGTCTCGGCTTACCAAATTACCTTTTTGTTTGTTTACCTTTTTTGACACTGGGAGATTGAACCCAATGTCACTAAATCACTGAGCCATAACCCCAGCTCTTTCTTGTATTTTATTTAGAAACAGGGTCTCACTGAATTGCTTAGGGCCTTGCTAAATTGCCAAGGCTGGCTTTGAACTCATAAACCTCTTGCCTCAGCCTCTCAAGCTGGTAGGATTACAGGTATGGGCCACTGCACAGGCAAAACTACCATTTTTCATATTAACTTATCTACATAAGTTTCCATTTAGTAAATTCTTGCATAGTTTCTATCTTTTTACTTTTAAATACTCATCATCTGCACATTAAAGTCTGCCTCTGACAACCAGCATAGAATGTTACTGTTTTATTATCCACTCAGATAAATATTTATATGGAATAGGTCATACTTTTGCTCTAAAGGGATTATTGATTTATCTGTGCTTTCATCTATTACCATATTATTTGGTTTTAGTGCTCTTTATTATTTTTCTATTAACAAGTACTTTATTATTTAATTTCTGTTAGTCTTTCACACATGTATCATAGTTATTCTTAAGTTGTCCTTCTGATAGTCTTAACATTCATGGATATCTTAGACAAGTTTTGATTATTGCTCCTTCTGTTGGTGATGTGTCTGCTCTTGCCATTTTATTTTCTTGCAATTTCTGTTGAAAGACAAAATATGTGTAGGGCAGAAGATACGGTGTCTTCCAGCATTGATAGCTGCATCACCCATACTAAATGTACTAGTCATTTTGGGCTGCTATAAGTGCCATAGGCTGGGTGACTTAAAAACAATACAATATTTCTCATATTTTCAGAGTATAGAAGTTAGATTAGGGTGCCAGGATCGTCGGTTTCCAGATTACAGAATTTAGATTTCCTATTATATCCTCACATGGCAAAAAGAATGCAAAAGAGTTCTTAGGGTTCCATTTGTAAGAATGCTATCCCATTTATGGGGTCTCTACCCTTATGAAATAATTACTTCCCAAATTCTTCCTTCCTAATATTATGCTATTGAGGGTTAATATTTAATCATATGAAGATTTTGGAAGGATGCAAACATTCAACTCATAACATTTAAAGATCTTTGGTTTTATAACTTGAATTCAATATTCAAAGAATAATTGCCAAACCTATCCCTAATAAGAATTATGTCATGAAGAATTGCAAAATATTACTAAAGTGAGAGTCTCAGTGTCTTCATCCTCAGACTTAGAAGGAAATGTTCCAAATTTGAATAACACCATCCCTCTACCAGATTCTGGGTCTTTAATTTAAAGGGTCAAAACAGAATTCCACACTTGCCATGTACTTGCCCTTCTGCCACCTCTGCCTCTGTATCAGCGGAGTCTTGAGTTTGCTAAAGATGTTATTTGCTGTTGCTATAAACAGAGGCTCTTCCCTGTCTCATTGGATCTTCACTTTCTTCAATCATTATCTGTTGAAAAAAATAAAAGTAATGTCATATCTTTATCACTAATTTCTGGCAGCCACTGCAATAATCTGCACACCCTATCTTTAATGGTTTAGATCTTAGGTGTCTCCCAAAAGCTCATGTGTGAGACGATGCAAGAAAGTTTAGAGGAGAAATGATTTTGTTATGAGAGCTTTAACTGAATCAATGCATTGATCCCCTGACAGAGATTAACTGGGTGGTAACTGCAGGCAGGGAGTGTGTGAATGGAGGAGGTGGGTCCCTGGGGTTTTGCCTTTGGGGGATATATTTTTGTCCCTGTTGAATTGAACTCCTTTCTGCTTCCTGAAGGCTATGTTCTGAGCTGCTTTCCTCCACCACACTCTCCCGCCATCATGTTCCACCTCATCTCGACCCCAAGGAATGGAGTCAGCTATCTATGGACTTAGACCTTTGAAATCATGAGTTCCAAATACACTTTTCCTCCTTAAATCTCTTCTTGTCAGGTTTTCTGCTCACAGTAGTGAAAATCTGACTAAAACACTATCCATCCTTCATACTCAAATTTCTGAATGGTTCCACACCACCCACTATTCCCACTGCATTAATGCTCTGTCCATAAATGCTGAAACTATATCTCTGTGTCTCTGAACCCAATCAGCAACAACCTCTATGTTTTAACCTCTTTTCCAATCTATACGCTTTCACTGGAATGAAGACTTTTGTGTTATCTTCCTAGAATTCACTAAGGACATTGTTTGCCATCACTCCACTCAAGTGTGAATATTACTCTTGCCAACTCGCTTACATTGTTAGGTTTGGTAAAAGCAAAGTTATTCTCTTTGCCCTTTGTTGCAGCATCCTCACTATTATCCATTTGGTTCTCTAAAAATAAAATCTGAATTTTGAATTTCTTATCATGGGATTATACCATTTGTTTTCCTGAAATCTACCCATTGGTAACAATCCCAGTAAGGCATGATTTGCACATTCAAAATGGAGTTTACAATACATTTAGGAGTTTTAATAAAAGGGTTGACTATTTGTGCCAGGTATAGTGGTGCATGCCTGAAATCCCAGAAACTAGGGAAGCTGAGGCAGGAAGATCCAGAGTTCAAAGCCAGCCTCAGCAACTCAGGTAGATCCTAAGCAATATAGTGAGACCCTGTCTCTAAATAAAATACAAAAAGGAACTGGGGATGTGGCTTAATGGTTAAGTGATCCTGGGTTCAATCCCCAGTACCAAAAAAAAAAAGTTTACTATTTGTTAAAGGGGAGGGGAGGGTTTGGGGGTATAAAATTAGGATAGTTATAATCCTACAGCTATCAGTGCAACAACATCAGAGAGCAATTAAATTACCATATTTATTAAAACAGAGATTCTACAACTGACAAGAACTTTGGCCTTTGGATAAAGAGGGCCAAGCTACAGCAGAGTAGCTGGAAATCAGCAAGAGAAATTAGATTCCTACTCTCACTTTTCTCATACCCTCAATCTACCATTGGTTGAATCGAGAGGACAATAGATCAAGGTGCCCATTAAGACGATGTTCATAAGTAAGTCTTCTGGAGCAAAAAGATGTGTCTTTATGGGGAGCTGCTGCAAATGAATCATTGCTTTGAACTATGTAACCCTGGACAGTGAGATGCCTCTCCTGGGAATCCTTCCATGTGAGGATACCAAGGGAAATGCCCATTTATAGGTGACTCCTGTTGATAGGGAGAATTCCACGCTTGTCAGGGAATTTAATAGTTCAAAAGTTTTGAATTCAAATCCCAGTTGCTGGGAGGTAGATGTGATGGGCATAAACTGATAAGCCCAACTAAGTTGTGTTTTGCTCACAACTTCCTCTTGTTCATCTCAAGAAACTTTTTCACGTGAATCCCTTTGATGTTTAAAACCTACATAATAAACGCACAGAGCCCTGCTCATTGTTGGATCAGACCCCCACCAGGGCTGATTCACCATGGGCTCCACTTTTCACCTACAATTGAATCTTTGTCTTTGTTTCAAATAAGTTCTTATTTTCCCAATCCGGCCAGCCGCCTGTGCTGGGACAACTGTTCATTCACTGTGCAGGTCCTGGTGATACGTCTTTAGAATTCTTGGTTATTTTTTGAGAAAAAAGTCCCTGCCCTGATTGATCTTGGATTCTAATGATCTCTCCTGCAGTGACTGGTGAGAGTGTACCAAGGATATTGAATTAAGTAAAACAAAGGCATGAATACAAAATAGCTTAACATTAAAAAACTAAATTTTTACAAATAAGACTTGACAGGAATCCAAGTTTTTGTTTATTCATTGCAGAGCACTGTGTTCCAACTCTCAGCAGCCTCATTATTGCCACATCTATGCCTTTCCCTCCACTCACATCTATAGCAAGATTATAAAGAGGGAAAAGATACATGTGCCTCAATTAAACACAGCTCTGTATGACAGGCTGCAGTGACAAGAACTGGACTTCTGTGATGTTTTAGTTACAGGAAAGTTGACTCTGAGAGATAAGAAAGAAGAGTCTCCATTTCCACAAGTATAATTTGGACCAGTTAAAATCCCACTTTGCCTGGGAGAGTTGCCCTGAGGTAAGGTTGAATGCAGAATAAGGAGGAATAGCAGTCCCCACTTTAATGGATCTTGAATGTCCTCTCTTTTCTTCAATTTTATAAGTGAAACTTATTCTCTACTATCAGTTCCACATTCTTCCGCTTCTATGAAATCTGTGTACCTTACCTCAACCTGCCCTGATTCTCTGTACCATGAAATTATTAACACAAGAAGGATTAACTTCACTGAATTTGCTAAAAGAGGTCTGGGAAGAATGAGGATAGATATAAGCCTGCCACTTTTCATTCAGTCTGTCACTCTTCATTCCAATCCAATTTGGGACCTACTCTTTATTATGCTCACTGACGTCAAAGTTGAGGTAAATACTTATGTTTTCATATTTCTTCTGTTTTGCTACCCTTTTAGAACTTTAGTCACATGATCAATAAATGACAAAAAATCTGGGAATAGAACCCAAAGCTTTGTACCTCTTTTCTATCACTCTTTTCAAGTGAATGGTTTTCACCTAAGGTAAATACTATTGAATTCATTTTACTTCCTGCTACAAAAATAGCATGGTATGCTTCTGTGGGCATTTTCACATATTATATTCACATATATTACCATATTCTAACAACTATGTTCTCTAAATCTAACCTGATTTCTCTGACTTGAAAAATTCTATATTGATTTGTAAAATGTTGAAAACAGGTTTATTGCTAATATTTTTCAAAAGGAAAATAGTTTACCAATGTTGATTCTTTAATTCTAATATATGATTCAATCTGTCATATTTTCAACATATATTTTTCAAGCCAAGTACCGTAAAGACACAGGTCTAACAATAACCTGTCAGACACTCCACAATCAGCGTAACATATCAGCACATTGTGATTTCCTAAGAATCCTAAACAAGATCATAATGATTAAGAGTTTCAAGTGGAGAGTGATTAGTACAGATTGGAATATGTATATAGATACAGAAAGGAGGTTGGGTTTAAAATCAATCATAGAAGGTTGATTAGATCTGTGTGATCAGAGAGAGGAAGGGAATTTCCAGGTCATTTGATTATTCGTTAAATCCTCGTTCAACAATATGAATTTATTAAGGTAGCTAAAACTATATAGGATAATTCTTAGTAACAAACCGTCTTATATAAAAATGTATAATCCTATTTAACATTTCTTAGTTTTTCTCACTGTAGAAATTGACAGCTTCAATAAGCATCTCTGTACAAAACTTTTACATTGAAGCAAATACTTTGTAAATGAATGGAATATAAACCCAGAGATGTTTAAGTGCACAGCGAATCTAGACTCAGTTTAATAAGCAAACTGTCAATGTATCTGGTTTGAAATTTGAATTAATAAGACAAGAAAAGGAATACTGTATGTCTGATAGTTTCACCTACATGATCCTTATTAATAGGGGAAAGTATGGTGTATGCAAGGCCCATTCAAAAACATTGCTACATTCCTTGAAGCCAAATATTCTTTGTTGCTTCATATGTTGACATTAAAAATCCTAAATATTTCTGTCTGTCTTATATAGAGATTTTTGATTGCTAAACTGTGATGAGTCCAAAATTTACATTTTTGAGAGAGGCCTATCAAATCTCACTAAAGTAAATCAAAACATCAAGACAACACAAGGACATTATTGGGTATTTTAATGAATTAAAAAAAATGCATATAGAGGGAAATCATCAATTTTTAATTCATGTTGATAGTTCATTTTGCTCAGATTGATTTTAATGTTTTTATTAATTTGATTTTGATAGATAGCAAACCTTGACTATATCAATAACTTGGAAAACTCAACTCTGTGAGGTCCACTTCTAATACATTGCTCTTCATAGAATCAGTTACCACAATAGTGAAATATTTCATATAAATCAAATAAAATCCTTAAGAATTTATTTAATGAGGATGGCATATAATAGTGAGTTTTACTCAAAATTCAAAATGTAGATTTTTGATTACAGAAATAGTTTTCAACATTTTAGCTAAAATGGAAAATTCTTGAAAACATTTTCAAAGAACATTCTATAAAATTACTTTGAAATTTGTCAGTAAAGGTGCTATGTGAATACTATATGAAAATATCAATTCTGATTTTAAATTCTGAAATTGAAAAAAGAGCTTTTAATTCATTTCATTTCATGAAGAGATTATCAGCAGGACACATAGGAAATTTCTGTTGAACCAAAAAATTATATGAAGGACAACAAAGCAACTAAATGTCATATTACACATGCATACATAAAGTACATGCATTTATATATGCTTACGGGATTAAATTGTAAAATAAATATTTTATCTGCTCAGACCTACATGGAAGATTGGAAACACTTCTGAATCTTAAAACAAAACTTTCCAGCTATGGATATAGTTAACCATACCTATCTGCTCTGGGTGTTGAGTTAACTTTCTATTATCAAATTATACATAGATATAAATATATAATTTAATATATGCAATTTAACATATGTCATTGTATATATGTATGTATATAAAAATTTAAATTACAAGACAAATGCTTAACTTAAAAATTTCATAAATTTTAGTGGAAAGCCAATTGCTGAAAAAGTCAAAGACAGATTCAGGAAATTTTATAAAATCAAATCTCTAGACCCTGTGAGTAACTTACAAATCTAGGATTATGTAAGAAGTTGAACATTTTTTTTAAGTCTTAAGTGTTTCAGATTTGCAGGTAAATTTGCAGTATTTTATATGAGATACAATTTTAGATTTTCACAGCTTTCCTTAAGAATTGGTCTTCATTTATATATCACTCATCTAATAGAGATAGCTTTAGTGGAAGGACGGAATTAGATCCAATCAATCCTGACTGTGCTATATCAAATTTGTGATCATTGACCAACTACTTAAATTCTTAGAATTTCCATTTTATTGTTCATAAAATGAAAAAAAATAAAACTTACCTCATGTATTTGTTGTCCTGAATAAAATGAGAAAGTAAATTTAAATTTGGGAAGATAATATATTTTGTTTGGTGGATCTAAATTCTATTCACTGAAATTACTTGAATTTAAAGTACATTTCATTTAATTAAGTTGATCATCCAGAAAATTTTCTGATAGATTATTTATGATTAGGGTTAGAGAAAAATGTCTTAGCCCAGTAAGCCTGATTTTATCTTTATCTCGCAATAAACATTATAGAAATTTGTAGAATGTCCAGACCTACATTGTGATATAGTATGATTGTATTTGTTTAATGCATATCTAGAATGACATATGTATAATTATATATAAATATGTAAAATGTTTTTTTCTCCAATTCTAATCAAAATTATTCTATATTCACAATTTTTTAATTTAAAATCTTTTGTTCTTCTTTTTAAATATTTTTTTTTTCTTTTCATGAAATCCACAGATGAAAGATACTGTTTTGTGATTTGTTCATATTTCATTTCATTATTTCACACACCATATAAAAACCTGGAAAAAAGAGGCTGCATTATTGTTTCACCTAGAAAGAGCTAGAATCTTAAACCATGCTAATCGGTTACTGAAGTTTCATTAATTAATAACCATTGGTATACAACTATTATTTTTTCTTCTTTTCTTTCACTTTTCACAACTTTATCTTCCACAGTTTTCCAATGAGCAACCTCCTTTACTATTGTATTGAGTTACTTTGTATTCCTCAAATATGCTCTATTATTCCAGCATCTGCATCTCTGCACATGTTGTTTGCTGTGATAACTACCTGTTAAACACCAATTCACACTTCAGTGCTGAGTTATTGAAAGATGTGTTTCACTCCTGGAGTCAGAGTTTCTCTGTACGTGCATCTAATTATCGCACTCATGACACTGTATTGTGATAATCTTCTAACTCCTTGAAGAGAAGGGAGTGTCTTTTTCATCTTCATTCCAGAACTCAACATAATTTCTGACTATAAATTATACTTTGTTAAATGAGTAAATGAAGATATGTTTCTAAATATGTTTTTCTTTCTAAGTAAAATAAAGGAACTTCATGAAACACAAAATAACAATCGTATATTTTTCATGAAGAAATTATATCTGTTAATCAAAGTTAAAAGTTCCAAAATCAAGAATTTAACACAATTAACATGTGCCTCATATTCAGTTTTACAGAAGTAAGTTGTATATTTAGAACAGTGCCATAAAAAGTAGCAGCTTATATTTTAGAGTCTGAGCTCTCATTTCCAAATTTCTTAGTATATTACAGAGACAATGACTCCAGTGTGTGTGGTTATACCATAGAAACTTTTGACAGAATAAATTCTCTTCACATCAGAATTTTTTAAAGACAAGTACCCCCCTGTTTCTTCACTAATCATGTAAAAGGAACTATGTTTTCTTAAAAAAAAATAATTGCTATACATCATTTCCTCAGAAGGAAGAGATGCACATGGCCTCCTGCTCAACCAACTTGATTGCTCACCCAAATCCCTTGCTCTCATGATTTGAATGACAGTCATTTACACGGAATTGCTGTAAAACTATGGGTTATTTTTAATTTATATTCTTTTGCTTTCTTCATTTTCCTTTCACAGCATGAAATTAGAGTGCAATGAAATATCTAGCAGGTTTTTTTCTCCAAGTGAAGCCAACAAGTATTTATTCAGCTGACTTTATTCATTAAAAGTTATCAATTGACTCTGTGGCTTTGTCTGAATGTTAGTCAAGAAACCGTTTGACAGCTGTTCCCTAAGGACAAGGAAAATTTGGGCTAGAAATAGATTTTGGCAGCATTTGAGTTGTATGATGCTCCAGGGGCTTTTTCACAGGAAAGACTTTTCACAATGTGCAGAGTTTCATTATTCTTCTTTAGAAATTTGTATCATTATTATTTAACATTTCTTTTGATTGAGAACAAAGCATTCCATGCTGTTAAAAATCACTAAAAGCAAAATCCACAGTCATTGGGTACATATCTTAAAGCATTCTATACTTAACAAGAATAGTCTGACACAGTCGTTGACAACTAACATCACTTCCGTGCTTCTGTCGTCTCTGTCTAGCGACTTCTGCTATTCCCTAATAAGGTCAGAATTCCAGATACTGTCTTGGTGTTGAAGAAGACCTATCAGAAATGATTGCCTTGGGTGACTGGTAGTCCAGAGACAGCTCAGAAGGTGTCCATGATGCATCTGTCAGACTTTGGCAGAAGCATTGTTTTCAATGAATTTTTATCTTCAGCTTGCAGATTTGAATGCATTTCTACAATTGTACTAGGAGCAAGGAACTTTTCTTGCTCAATATTATTATTTTAAGATATTTTCCCTAGGTCTTAGTTTTTAAAAGTTATGAACAGAATAATGAATATATATATATACATATGCATATATATATATTCACTTTGAAATACTACTACTGTTGTATTCACAAAAGAAAACAGTAGAGTGAATAAATTAAATGCATTATCATTGTCACAAAACTACCAAGTGTCAGAGCTACTGCTAGAACTCAGTTTCCTGGTTCTCGGATCAGTTGTTTACTCCATTTATTTACCTAGGTGTTACATCTCTAACTCTTTGCACCAGAAAAGAGCCCTAAATTTTATATCATAACATTTTGTGCATTTCCTTCAAGCCAATTATCACCATTTTATTTAAATACTTGTTTATGTTTTTTCTTACTCACTAGAAAATAGGTTTGAGAAGAATGTTTCTGCTCCGTTCACCACTCGAAACTTAATAGCTCAAAGAGTTTTGTTGACTAACACACAGCCATGGGCACCACAATGCTCAAAGTATTTTTCTTGATATTGACATTTAAGACTGTGTTCTGCCTTCCTTCTCCACTGGCATACCCACCAATCTGCATTCTGTCTGTTTCTCTTCTTATTTTTGACTTTCTGCCTGTTCTCCCTCTTCTGAGTCCTCTCTCCCATCCTCCCTCCACAGGCTTCCTCTTTTCCCTCATATCTGTGGCGGAGAGGGATTCTTAGTTCTGGCTTCTCCTTTAGACATACATGATGAACTGGCATTAAAACAGCAAGTCAATTGCTAGGTTCATACTGCCAAATTTTTCTGCCCAGCAATGATAAATTTGCACCCTAATTATCAACTTGTTCCTGTCTTTAAATGAATTAACATAATAGAGTGGATAGGTAAAGACTTTGTGAACAGGAATATTTGTAATCATTCTACATATGCCTCTAGTCTCAGTTATGTCAAGTACAAGAGGAGCAATTAAACTTAGAACGCAGGAATGGCAAAAGCAAAATGTATCACATGCCTGATATACAGCAGTTTTTGCATTTCTCATCTTTTATCTTCAACATTGAAAAATCACCACCACTTTTTTCCTAATAAACTCTCCTTCCAGCCCCTATACTCAATCTGTTTTGCACTTTTTATTCCCATAGGATGTATTTTCACAATTAATGCCATCTCAACTATTAATAATTTCCTGTGTGAACTGTGCCCTTCTATATTCACTCTATTCTTGCTAAAGAAATTGTGTCTCCTGCACATCTTGACTGAGAGATGGATGTTTCCCCCTTTTCCTCCAGTATCACGTGCCAGGAAGTCCTCTCTAGTGGAGTCCCTGTTTTTCTCACTGATTCAAATTCACAGGTCTTTGGGAAAGATTGGACATTTTCCTATGCATTCAGTCCCACTATTTGCAAACACTGCTGGGGTGCGAATCGCCTTCTGTATTCTTCCTTAAGGTCTTCAACACGCCACAGAGCATAGGGGGCCGAACGCAAGCATAGCCAAGCCATGTGCAAGAGTTAATTCCCCAGGAACTCCCATAAATTCTGAGGCATTAGAGCCAATAAACAGTCCAGTTTTTCAAGATCAAATACATTATTCTAGAAAGCATTCTTGACACTTTTTAGAGGTTCTGGAGCAAACTTTGATGACTCACTTATGACCTCTAAACAGACTCTTTCCTATTCCTCCTTATTTCCTTACCTCACCTTTTTGCAATTATTTCTTAAACTATCTGCTCCCACGTTCTTTTTTATTGGTGTGTTATGATTATACATAATAGTTGAATTCATTATACTATATTCGTGCATGCACATCACAGGATCTCCTACTAAGAAATTGTGAACTAAAGCATACATACTCAAGGATGTGACCATGCCATCTGTTACTGATATTCCTCTCTTCTTTTTACTGTTACCTTTCCTGTACCCCACCAACATGTTGAGTGTCCTCTTTCTACTCCTGACCATCACTTTTCCTTTTTATCTGACATCTCCAAATTTCACTTTGTGGTCAAGTATATTGAAGTTGTGGTTGTATCTCATAATTTGCTTCTTCCCTCCATTCTGTACTTACCCAGAATCTAGTTTTTTCCCTTCTAAGACTGCTTCTTGGAAGTTACTGAATATATTCTAAATTAAATCACTTTAAAAATAATTTTACTTAAGCAAGTAACAATCTGTCTACACTTCAGTTTTCTGTTATTAAGATTTTGCTAGAATATTTGTTTTGTACATTTCAGTTAGTTCATTACTTCATTTATTTAAAATTACATAGCTACTATTTTTATTTCAATTTTTTTTATTTTTACAGACTGCATTTTGATTCATTGTACACAAATGGGGTACAACTTTTCATTTCTATGGTTGTGCATGATGTAGATTCACACCATAGCTACTATTTATTAAATGCTGCATGCCAACTCACTAAAATGAGTTGTTGAAGGTATTGTGTATTTAATAATCACAGAAGGTTACCGTAGAGCATGGAATTAAAGGGCATAAAGTTAAAGCCTAAACTACTAGGTTCAAATCCAAATCCCTTTCTTTCTAGGACTGCAGTGTGACTGCAGTAAAGTTAATCTCAGATTCTCATTCACTCACTATAAAAGTAAGATAATAATAAAAATAATCTCAGTATGTTTCCACAAGATTAAATAAGTAAATTCATAAAAGGTGTCTAGAAGTTGTCTGGCACTGAATAAATGCTTGTCATTTATTTAGAAAGGAGAGAGAATATTAATAATAATGAATGTGGAGCTTAGTAAGTAATCCTCAGGGTCACAGATGTTTCAAATGAAAAAGTTGAACAAGAACTTAGGATCCTAAACACCATGCTATTCAAAATTGATTTTTATACATTTTCATTTTTACATAGAGCACATCAATTCTGGTGGATTTTTCCTTAATGAGCCTCTAGTCATAGGGTCTAGATAGGAGATAATGCATTAAAAAAATCAATGATGAAAATGTAGATTTTTTTCACAGTGATAACTGGGAAGATTACCAGGCAGTTTTGTAATAGGCAGAGGATTTACTGAAGTGATATGTGAGTCATTTCCACCTCTGCCAAGGCCTTTCCGAAAAGATGAAAAGGTAGGTGGGAAAGCAAAAGTTTTAAGTGAATAATAAATAGGGTGCACATATAGATTCTTACAAAGGCTACAGTCGGCTTGAGTATGTGATCTTTTTTCATCAGAAATCAGCATGCCCCATTGGAAATGTTCCTGTCCTTTTCCAGTGTACAGTGTTAAAGGAGGAGAAATGAGGTGTCACAGATTTTTCAGAATTGGTAAAAGCATTTTTCTTATTTAAAAATGAAATACTAAGTATAGAATTGGTGACAGAGTAAAGATAAAAATTCACAGGTGGAACTCAATATATGGAAAAGGCTCAAGATACATACAGTCACTATTCCCTGTACATGAATTAATCTAAATATTGCACAGGGATTGGCCAGAGAGATACATCAAGAGTAAAACCTTGAATAAGAAGTTGAGAACACCATTTTCAGATTACATTACCCTGTCCGAATTACCAAGAACATCTCTCCCTTCAGCCTATTTCTCTAAAAGTGCAGGTTACTGTGCTTTTTAAGATTGCATTTTTATTATTTATCCACCTTACAAAAATAGTTAATAAGCATAATTTTAAATTTGCTACTTTCAACATTTTCATAGTCTTACAGATTTGCCCTTATTTTTCTAAAGCTATGTTGTTTGATATTTGTTTAGAGGTAGATTTGTTTCACTTTGTGATTAGAATTATTACAAGCTTACAAAGTAAAAAAAAAGCAGTTTTATAATGAAAATCCTGACACAACTTTAACCATAGGTGACACTAAAATAAGAAGTGTCTCTGCCCTTGACTCTGAAGCTACTCAACTAAGTGGGAAACAGCTGTTTTAGCTGGGTGTGTGACCATGCAATACAGTTCAGTAAATTGTAAGGAATTCTGTGGTACCAAACACTTGTGCAAGTGCAGCACTTTATGCAGGATTATGCACATTTAACTTTGAGATTAACTTGCTGATTTTATGCTTATATTTTTTTAAAAAAGCTTTTGAAGTGCAATTAATGTTTAATTTCCATTTGTACTATAAGAGTGACAGCTTATTATAACTAATGGAAGAGACATGTAATATATTTTCCCCCTGAAAAATGTGTGAATCATATCTATCCATGCACAGAGCTCATCTATTAAAAAAATCCAATAAGCAGGATTTGTCCATTGTCACCCAGTATTGGTGAAGCTCAGTGTTAGTGGCATCCACAATCCTCAAGGTATTTGTGGGAGATCAAGAAGTGCATGTCTTCAGAGTAGACCTCAGGTAATACAGAGTTTATACCTTACTAGATTCACATAATTTACAAGATCATTTTTGATTTCCAAATAATATCATAAGCAGAAAAGAGTGACTTTCTTGAAGTGATACAATATTTATAGTGCATCCTTACATGATTAACCTGTAGCTCAATTAAATGGATTCTTAGTAAAGAAAAGTACAACTTCAGCATATCTTAAGCTAATTTTTGTTTAGACAGTTTTTTGTTTTGTTGTTTAGGATTTATCTGATATATGTTCTGGTGGTACTTTTCATTACTGGTAGATTAGTCTTCATTTTATTAAGTCTCTAATGTACTGTTCATTGCTTCATTTTCTGTTTTATTAACTTTTAGGTATTCTGATATATGTATGAATAGCTTCTTATCTGTAAGAGATGCCTAAGTGTAAGGAGTTATTAAAATTCTTTACAGCAATTCTTCTTATGATAAACCAAGAAAAGTTAAAGGCCAACTTTGGGTGGTAAACATTTATGTGGGCCCATTATTGCTTCAGATAACAAGCATTATAATTTTAAGGAGATTTATTTTGTGTGTGTTTAGAGTTCATTTATCCTACCAGTTTTTCAATACTCATTATACTTCTCATATCTTTCCTTCTTATATAGTTTAGAATCTCTGGTACGTTATTAAACTCAATTGTCTGCACACTCTTAATTCTTCAACTCTTTGCTTATTACACATTAGTGCACATTCCCAAACCCAGCTCCAACTATGATCAAAATGAACCCCTATTTATACCAGAGCCATGGTCTCAGAGCTGAAGGCTGCCATCTATTCCTGTGGGGACTCTGACTGCTACGCATTCAAAGGCCCTTTTCTCTCATTCTGCTTTCTTCCTTCACATCCAGAGGCTCTCTATTTCTCCCACAACAATTTCTCCGTAGAGATTCTCACCCAACCTCTTCAAGCTATTGACCTTCTATAGATTGACTGCTGGAATACTCCACCAGTCTCCACCCTCTTAAATCCTTATTTCATTATTGTTTATATGTCTACTTAGAAACTGAATAGTTATCTGAGACTTATCATACTTCCAACAGTGCACACAACACATGTGCACACTGCTTCCACACCTGATCTTCCCCTAATCATCAGTATATAACCAGTTGCTCAAGTCATAAACCTAAGAGTGATGTCTGATTTTTAATTTTCCCTTACCACCTACAATATATTGAAATTCCCATTGATTGTACCTTCTTTTTTTGTGATATTATCTTTTTTGGTGAAGCCTCTATGTTTTCTTTGTTTAAATATACTAAATTATCTAATTCTCTGTGCTTCCATTCTTGCTCTCTTACAATGTATTCTACACAAAATAGCTAGTCATCTTTTATTATAGCAATAAAATAATCACTGCCCTAATTTAAGATCTCCAAAGACTTCTAATTACATACAGAATAAATCTGAAATGCTTATCAAGATCTCCAACACATAAAACAATAGGTACCAAGCATCTGGATTCTCATGTGATTTACAATAAAAGCCAAAGTGCTTACAGTGACCTCAAGTGGGGGGTCTGAAAACTCTAAGGGGCCAGATGGTGATTCTTTAACTTTGTGGGCTGCAAGGTCTCTGTTGCAGCTACTCTGCTTTTCAATGTGAAATCAGCTATAGAAGATATGTACTGAGTACATTTGACTGTACTGTAACACAACATTTCTGTAGCAGCATGCACTCAGGTGTAGCTTACCAATCCTGGCCAAAGCATTATTTATACTATGCATCTGAACAACCACTCATAACATATCTGGTGTTTATCCTGCTGTTCATTCCTCTGCTCACTCACTCTAGTGACACTTGCTCCATGTTGTTCTTAGAATACACCAAGCACAGTCCTGACTCAGGACTTACGCAATTGGTTTCTCTGCTGCATCTTTTCAGAATACCAACATGGTGCTCCTTCAGTTCCTTAGGATTGCTTCTCACCTCCTCATGAAAGCTTGCTTAGATCATGCTACTTTAAGGACCGTTCTCTTGGTTTGACCCTCTTCTTCTCTTATTTTCTCCATGACATATATCAACATTAGACACGCTATTAGCTTTCATATCTTTGTTTATTGAGCCCCTCCCTGCACCATAATAGCTCTTGTTTTTGTCTATTTTGCTTATTGTTGCCTTCCTTCATTCTAAAACAGCTATTGGCACGTAATAGTTATTATTTGTTTCTTTTTTATTTTTAATTGCAAAACCTGCATTTGAGAGCACAAGGACACTTAAGATTTCTGCAGTGTATAACTTAGAAAGTGCTTGACTACAACTGAAACTGACACATTTGAATTCAAACAACAGTAAGAAATTGCAAAGAAAATAGGGAAATAAATAGAAATGTAGATCTGGATATCATCTCAACTTTGAAGTTACCTATGTTTGATCTAATTAATAAGGCAGCCTACTGTAGATTTCACTATTTCCAGTTGGATGTTCTCATGTTTGTGTGAGGCTTGCATTTCACTCCCTAAGGAGGAGCACTGAGCCCTCTTTCCAACCCTTCACTTATTCCTTCCAAGAGGATCCTTAGGACCCTTGATCCCTTCACTGGAACACACACTCCAGCAATTTCAATAGTCACCCATTATCTCTCTTTTAACCTCATGTTTTAAATTTTTCATTTTTTACTTAATATTTCACAAAAGTATGACATAAAAAGTGAAACTATTCTTAGTCTTCCTTTGTTCCACATTTGAAGATAATTAGTATTATTAGCTTGATAGAAACTGTCTTCTGCAACTTTTTCATCATATGCTAACAGATACTTGTTTTCATAAATAGGAATGAACTTTTTGGTTTCTATAAGTTCCCTTCTCATTTAACCATGTACACTTGTAATCATTTCATGACAGTACTGATACATCTATTTTACTATTTTACTACTTTCATTGAATTTCATTAATGAAATAAACCTTGTATATATAATCATTCCCTTATAGAAATTTGTTTACATACATAAATAATTGAAGAAATATCACAGATACTTTTCAATTACATTGTTTATATTGTTATGTAATAGTACCTCTTAAATTTAAATTTAAATTAAATTTAAATTTGCAGACAATGAATAACTGTAGCAAATAGTTTGTTCCTTTAAACAAACTGTCAACTTCAACTTATTTCAATTTGTAATTCTGTCAGTATATGAGAGATCATTTTTTGTTAACTAAAATAAATTTTATATGCTTATTTGATTATAATTTAAATTTTCCTTGTTCTACTAAAATTGATTTGCATATATATTAAGGATTGAAACTTTGTCCATTATGAACAGAAAATTTTCTTTGAGGTTTAAATCTTCATAGTTTATTTTTCCTTAAAAGTATTAATTTATATACTATCCAACTTGTCCTTCTTTTCCTATGTGAAACCAAAATAAAGAGTCCCAAAATCACCTAACCTCCCATTTTTTTACATTTTTAATAATGCACACATTTGAGTATAGTAAATGTCTAACTTATAGATGTATGAGATATATTTTTTAAAACACTGGAGTTCTATGGATATTGTTTTTTCCTAGGATTTTGGTTAAAATGTATAAATTGTTATGAAATATTTAAAGTATTGTTGACATATTTATATTTTCATTTTCCTATTTTCAATTTATAATGTAATGTGAACAAGTAAAATAACATCCAGAAAAATCTTTGGTAGGTGTTTTGTCAGCTTGCACATTCTGACTCACTCCCAAAGACTTTTTTTTTTGAAGGGTATTTGTGTTAGTCAACTTTTCATCACTGTGACCCAAATTCTCAACTAGAACAATTTAGAGTTTATAGTTGCAGAGATCTCAGTCCATGGTCATTCAATTCCATTGCTTTGGGTCTGAGGTGAGGAGAAGCCTCATGGCAGAAGGGCATGGCATAGGAAAGCTGTTCCCCTCGTGGTCTCCAGGAAGCCAAGAAAGAAGGAAGAGCAAGGAAGACAGCATATAATTCCAAGGTCATGTCCCCAGTGACCTAATTCCTCTAGCTTTGCCCCAACTGCCTATAGTTACCATGCAGTACACTAGTTCTTTCAAATGATCAATCCATCCAATGGATCAACCATCTGATTACGTTAAACCACTTACAACCTAAAATCATATCACCACTGAACATTTCTGCATTAACACAGGAGTTTTGGGGGAGTTCCTCATTTCCAAACCACAATAGTGTTGGTAAGCAAACCTAGGGCTTTACACATGCTGGGCAAGAGCTCTACTTGAGCCCACTCCCAAAATTTTGATTCAAACACTCAGAAGTCAAGTCTAGGAATCTATTAGCAGTCACCCCTGGTCATTTTCTTGCAGATATTGCTTTCTTTAAAAACTCTCTAACATTACTTGCATAAATTGTGATTATTAATGAGGTTTCCATTAGTTCTTGTATGACCAGTTTAAGGATCGTTGTATAAAATGTGTGTTCAATATTGAAACCAAAGGGGGGAATTATAACTAGGAGGTAATGCATAAATCAGCTGAAAATGGGTTCAAGGCCTTTTTTTCATTTATGTAATAGTACATAGCATAAATGAATTTGCACTTTCTTGGACTTCCATGGATATGTACTAAATTTTTCCTCCTAAAAATACAGCTCAAATTTAGAAAAAAACTTCCTGCTGACTATGATATTGTCATTCTATTTCCTGGCCTGTCTCCTAAAGCATAAATAGCTATGAAAACAGACAGATTTCCTACCAGAATCTTTATAAGTTTTTGTTTAGAGAGTACATGTGTGGGTGTCTTTGACTTTTCTTTTCTTTGCCAAAGTACTACTGAGGATATTGCAGGAACATTGTGTTAGTTGTAAATTGTTATAGTGATGGACTTAGATGAATTATGAGAAGCAGAAATAACTCCAGAAGAGATATAATAAACTATTTGGAAATGATATCATTTGGTTTTAAAATGTGTTTCCATTTTATGGTTCTTGAAAGCCATAGGAAAAAAGGCATGTGAAACTCAAAAGATATTATTGTGATATATCATAAAGCATATTAGGAAATGAAATAGGGACTTTTTGAATGAGCTAATGAACCACAGAGTCCAGATTATTTGTCTCTGGCAACATGCAATGTGAAAAATAAAGCAATTTAAAAATAAAGCTAGACTACAGTTGTGTTGTCATTTTTCCCATCTCGTATCATGATGATATTTAGTATGTTCTTTGAGACACATTGATGAATGGTAACAAATTAAATAGCCATCTTGTCTGTCAGTTACTGATTACTTACATTCCACTTTTATTTGTCACAATAACCCTATGAAATTGGTGTTTTTCATCCATGCTTGCAAATTGGGAACAGAAGCTAAGAGTGATTAAACAACTAGTCCAGTCCTTTAAATGTAAGAGCAACTATTCAAATTAAATAATCCAAGATTTTTAAATGCATGTTTTTTATAACAGCATGGAGATTAAAATGTACTAGTCAATTGTAAAAATCAAGAGTATTCTTATGTTTATTTGTTGCACTAGTGCCTTTTATATGTGTGATAATCTATTTCTCACAAATGAACCTTTCAATTGGAGATTTATAGAGTAGGCAATATGTATTAAATAGTTTAAAAAGTATGATTCTTAAATCTTTTGTTTCAATAAAATGATATGCAATTCCTTCCTTTGTAGATAGATATATAGAAATATATTATCTCTAGATTTGGATTCCTAATTTCTAAAATAAATCATTAGGCCATAAAATCATTTTTTCATCTTAGACTTTTAAACAAAACATAATTCATTAAAAAGAAAATCTTTTGTTTACAAAATATTTTATATTTAAATATCAGTGATGAATCAGATAGTATTTATACACATATTTTGAAGGAGTTAATTTCATCAAATTTTTCCTGAAATTAAAAATCCAATGTTATTTCAATATCATAAAAGTTGTAAACTATATTCAAACTTCATAAAAGTGTTCTACTAAACAATACAGCTAATGTAGAAAAAGAAGTTTTTTTACATCAAAATATATTCAGTGACCAAAAATATTATACAAGAAGCTACAATATAAAATTTCTACTATACAGAAAGAAAAGAAAAAATAGCATAAAGAATTTTTACAAAATATATTCAACATTTTAAAATTTAAAACACTAATAGCAACAAAAAATGATGTGCAATAGAGAAAGGCTAATTCGAAAATTTTACTAACTTGCCAAAAGCAAGCAAACAAAAAGGATAATTGAAAAAATGTGTACCCTGCTCCCAAGCTTTGAAGCCATGAAAGAAAATGAGAAATTTAAAAAAAAAAAACTTCTTTTTAAATTGTTTATTTATATCAAAGGAGAAACCATGCAAAAAGACAAAACATGAAGAAAAAAAAATACATAAGCCTAGAGAACCGGTAACTTAATATAAGAGAGTTCTTTCCCTTAAGATGAAAACCTTTTATTTGTATGGTAGAAAACAAAAATCAAAGGAGAAAAGACAAGTCAAACCATAGAAACTCTACACAAGGCACAAAGGACCTTTCAATCAGTCAGGTAATGCATTCATACATGTATACATACCATTTTTAAAAACGGACCTAATGGCTGGGACCAGTGGCTCACATTTGTAGTCCCAGCAGGTCAGGCATTTAAGGCAAGAGGATTGCTAATTCAAGGCTATCCACAGCAACTCAGTAAGGCCATAATCAGCTCCATGAGACCCTGTCTCAGAATTCTAAAAAATAAAATAAAAAGGGTTGGGGATGTGACTCAGTGGCAAAGTGCCTCTGGGTTCAATCCCCATTATAAAAAAAAAAAAAAAAAAAAAGAATTGGAAATTGTCATTAAATTTCCACTCTGGCAGGATTTTCATAGTTGCATGCTGATAGAAAAAAAATATTGGAATCCCAACTTCTTTTTGTAAGGGTTGGCCTTGTAAGTTCCCACAATTTCAGTTTGTATTCAACAGAATCTATATTGTAAGAGTAATGATTACCTGGAAATAGTCCTCTGTCATAGACAAAAGTCCTACAAGGAATCAGTTCAATCTCTTTTAAATAGATTAAAGCAATCAGAGTTTGTTAGTGGTGTTTTTTAAAATTAACTTTTAATTAAACTAATTAACTTTAATTAACTAATTAATTTGTTGATTCAGGGAAATAAAAGTAAAACTAATATGTTGTTATCATTGTATGCACTGATAGGTATTCCTAGACAAAGATGAGTTCAGGAACCACTGAGCCACTTGGCAAACAGAATTAAAGGGAACATAGCCAGCAAATGCAGAACCTGCAGGGTTAGAAAACAGAACTGGTTTTGACCTTCATCTGGTAATAGATAAACTAAGAAGGCCTTGAGCAACAAAATTCAATTAAAATTCTTCCTCAAACAAGAACATTTCAAGATTATATCCATTAAAACTTTAAAAAAATTCTTCTGAATCTACTCATGTTGCTTCTGCTCAGTTCTTTCAGCTAAATAAAATGGCTTAGCAGAAAGAGGCTAAGAGAGTAGGTCTCTCTTAGAAGCTCCATAGGCTCAAAATCAATGCATCTATACCGAAAATGATAGGAAAATCTCATAAAGAATAGCCAGTATGGTATTAGGCAATTAAAGTCAAATAAATATAAAGGCTACTTACTTTTGAAAACAGTTTTCCTTTCAAGATAACTGATTAGTCTGGACTAAAAGAGATTGTAACTGTTCTAAAATCTCTAAGACCCTTAAGCACCCCATTTCCTAGAAGGAGAAGCCGTGTGAGAAAGCTCTTCACTCTCTAGGGTGAAGAATAAATATTCTCTAAAACAGTCTCAAAATGTGGCCAATGGAGATTATGAAAAAGAAAAAAAATATCTTCAAGAGAATCAGAACCAATCAGATAGTCAATTGACAAGGCAACAAGGTAAAAAAAAAAAAATTGAAAATGAGTAAGGAAAGAACAGGCATCTATGGAACATCCTCATACACAATATGAGATCATCTGAAGGCAAAGAAAGAGACAAAGGAACAGAAGGTGACCTGTGTGAAGATCATGCTCTAGATCTTCACCAGGATATCAGATTAAAGCCAAGCTCCAGAGGACAAATGCCTATGTAGCATTTTATATCTACTCTATCTGGACTCCCTCATTACACTTCCATTCTGCTGGAGAGAACTACCTAAAGAAAAAAAAAAAAAACCTTGGAATTAATATTCTTATTTCAGTTTCTTCTTTTAAGAACCTGACCAAAGCATAAATAGCCTCACAAAATGGGATTGCTGAGTCAGATAAATCACTTGTTGGATGGCAATTAATGCCATTATGAAGATGGTAGAGGAATTAGAAAACCCTGAAACCGCTCTTCATATCCAGGAAGAGAAATGAAGAATGATATTGTACCTCAGGAAAAAGTGAGGAAATTTCCACTAATCTTACAGATCAAAGGAGGCAAGGTAATTGTCCCCATCAAATCTTCAGCTATTTATTCATAGAGACCTTTCTGGCTTCCACAAATTTAAAGAATCAACTTGAAGGATGAGAATAGACTATCCCAAACCAATCAAATAATTATATTTGTATCTTCTTGCCAAATATGGTATCTTTGCTGGAACACATTAGCACAGCACCAGGTAATTGCTATTTGCCAAGGGATGTGGAGAATGCATTATTTTCTATCCCAATAAGGAAGAAGGACCAAAAGCAATGTGCAATCATGGAATGTAGGCAGCAGTACTGAATTGTGGTCTAGTTAAGGATTTTTTTCCCACCCTCTACCATAGTGTAATTTCATGGTCCCTGGACTGTCTGGACAGTCCTCTGGAACATCATATTGGTCTGCTATGTTTTTGTCATTACAATTGTTGTATCAAATAAGAAAGTGATAGGCAGTGCTTTTGAAATCTTAGTAAGGTATTTGCTGCAGGATATAAGAGATAAAAACCTATAATGATTCAAGGATGCCCATTACCAGTGAAATAAATAGAGGCCAACAGAATGCTTAAGCAAAAACAGTTCAGAACTCCTATCAGCTCTGTGTTTCCAAATGCAGATGATTTATTCACCTTCATGCCATACATTGACAAGACCTCAACATTTGGTCCATTTCAGATTTTAGGGGTAGGACAAGTCCTATTTAAAATACTGTATTAATCTGCTATTGGGCAGTTTGAAAAGCTGCAGTTTTTAGTGTTCTGAAAAGTAAGAAAAGACTCAGCAAGAGGCGTAGGCTGTGGCCGTAACACCCAGCAGGTGTCACAGGACATCTGCACACTTCTCCCTTAGACCTCTATTCTTTCATAATTCTGAACAAACAGTAGTGATTAACCACTGCCCACAAGTCTATGCTGATATTTACTATTGATAGCATACAAAATAGATGGTCAAGTTATTCAAAAATGCTGAATGTCAGCTTGAAGAATATTACCAACAAAGATGAACCACTGTGACTCAGGATTCCTATATACCAAAAGTTAATAGATTTTACATGGTAGAATGCACATGGTAGAATGCATGGATCTGAAGATGGACCCAAGTCTGAAAATAAGTTTGGAACCTTCACCATCTATATTTGTCAGTGGTCTCTAGAAGAACAGAATCAATAGAAAGTAGGATTATAAAAAGGGATTTATTAGATTGGCTTACACAACCAGAAGACAGATAGTTTACAATGACCATCTGCAGATTGAAGAGCTGAAGGAACAAATACCTGTGCAGTTCAAGAGACTGAAATCTCAGAACAAGAGGCATCAATAGTGCTAGACGTAAGCCAGTCCAAGACAGAGGCTTCTGGAAACTCCATGGAGAATCACTGGCAGAGTCTGCTTTGGAAGAATGAAAGAGGGAAGGAGCAAGAGTCTGATAGCCTCAGGCAATAAGAACAGCAATCAAGAATCCCTTCGAAAAGAGTGGATCTTGCATCTGTGGCTTCTTTCCTGTTCTTTCAGCTTTTATTCCATCCAAGCCACCATCCTATTGGATGGTGCTGCCAACACTTAGGGAGGGTCTCCACTTCAGTTCATTATCCTACATGCCAATCATTCCTAGAAACACTCTCATTGACACACCCGGAAGCCTCCTAATCTTTGGCATCTCTTAATCCAATCAATTTAACAATTCAAATTAAGCATCACATCATCTTTCCCAGTGATTCACTATGGGATCATGGTATTCCAAGGTCATCCCATGGTATTAGATGCTATGGGGTATTTTTAAAAGTTGAGCATATTTCTGCTAATTTTATTCACTACAAAGGATTTCACTAGGGAATTACTGAAAGGATGGAACCACCATTTGACCCAGCTATTCCATTCATTCCTTGGCCTATACCCAAAGGACTTAAAATCAGCATACTATAATGATGCAGCAACATTAATGTTGATAGCAGCTCAATTCACAATAGCTAGATTATGGAACAAACCTAAATGTCCTTCAAAATATGAAAGGATAAAGAAACTGTGGTATATATACACAATGGAATATCATTCAGTCATAAAGAAGAATAAAATTATGGCATTTGCAGGTAAATGGATGGAGTTGGAGAACATCATGCTAAGTGAAATAAGCCAATCTCAAAAAACCAAAGGCTGAATGATTCTCTGATAAGTGGATGTGATACATATTGAGGGTTGGGAGGAAGGCAAGAATGGAAGAAGGATGGATTTTATAAAGGAAAACGAGGGTGCAGGGGGTTGGAAAAATAATAGAGACAAATATCATTACCCTATGTACATGTATGACTATGCAAATAGTGTGACTCTATCGTGTACAACTAAAGAAATGATAGTTGTACCCCATTTGTGTGTAATGAATCAAAATTTTAAAAAAAGAAAATAAAGGAGAGTGGAGTTTCTTTTTCAATACCACTTGAGTATTAAATTTTAGTTGTCTTTAGAATCACATATACATATTGCAATCTACAAAAGTAAAATTAACAATTATTCCTACTCTTTGCTAATAAAGTGAACACAGATGCTGCCTTACTATTGCAACTAAAATTAATACAAATAAATATTGAATTATTATCAATTAACAAAATATTGAAATGTGCATTCATTGACTACTTACATGCCAAACATATTATAAACATTATCTCTTAAAATTAATTTCAGTACTATAAGTTAAAATGAATGGAAACATATATGTACAGATCTATCAGAGTACCGCTTTTTAATTTTAGTTGTAGACTATTTTCCTATTTTCAGACCAATATTGGTCTACTAATTTAAAAGAAAAGAAAAAAAAATATCCTCTAGGAAATTAAAATAGAGAAACACAGAGCTAATAGGGATTTATGAACTGTTTTTGCTTAAGGAGAGTAAAAAATACCCTTACTTCCCTCTGCTCCTCCCACTCTTTCTCTCCTGCTTTCTCCTATGCTTCCATGCTCTTGTTCTTTTTTATGTTCACATTCTCTCTCCCCTTCCCTCCTTCCTCCCTCTCTCTCTCTCTCATTTCCTATTTACTGTGTTTATATAAACATTATCTCCTTAGAATGTACTGAAAATAGTTTTCATTCCAGCATAAATGATTAATAAATGGTTTTAACTCATATCTTCTAATGTTTAGAAAATATGGTAAATTAAATTATATAACCTTTGTCTGTAAAACATGGCCATTTGGTCAAACAACATAGGCTAATGAGGGTCCTTTATTTATTTATTTATTTATTTTTTTACTTCTATGTCATTCATAAGTTTTCAAGTTTTCTGTTCCAATTTATCCAGATAGAATGAACTTAACTTCGGCCTTAAAAACAGGAAAACTAATGTATCAAAATGCAACCTGCTGTAGACACAGAAAGAACTGAAGTGCAAGAGGCCTACAGAAGGATGCTGTGGTATCAGGAGAATCATCAAGGAAGAGAGAGGTAGGATGCGAGGTTGAGAGATAGTCAGAGCAGAGTTCTATATACCATAGTAAGTTAGAGTTCCTCTGATTGGGTTAAGAAGCCAATGGAAGGTTCTATACATGATGGAAGTGGTGGTCTTGATTTATATTTTGAAGGATAAGCAACCATACTAGTGCTACTGACTGCCTGAGTGAAATGTGTACAAAGGATCCCATTTGGCACAAAAGGGAACTGCTGATGTGGAAAAGAAATGAGACCATAGGTGGAGGACAGTGTCTTCATTCTATTTTGTTCATTGGTTTAAAGATGAGGAAGGTCATAGTCCTTTTGTGAGGTAAGGGTGAAAACACAATAGTACAAGTAAGTGTTTTAGGACACCATGTCTGGAGCCACACTGCCTGGATTAAGATCCCGGACTGATAACTTTGATAATAGTAACCACAGGGTTAAATGAGGATCAATGAATCAAGACAGGTGTACAGTACTTGTAATATTTCCTGGAACATTTTAAATAGCATATGTTATTAAACATAAAAGGAGGAAATTTTCATATGGAGGAGATATAAAAACATGAAAGGTAATGGAATGGGAGAGGAAAAGGAGCAAGAACAGAGTTAAAGATTTGATATTATGCTGGAACTGGCATGGTTCATCCATTTTAACAGACAGGAAGTCAGAGTGTGTGTGTGATGGGGTATATAGGCTGACTATCCCTTCCCTGAGAGATAATTTATGAGAGAAAAAAACCTCTTTCCTTATATCTGGGCATGTATGATATATATCTTCCCATGGAGTGGGACTATGATTTATTTAGGGCATCTCTATTCAGATGACAAAACTGGAACAAAATATTTCTTAACTTTATATATTTGTATTGGCTTTATTCCAAAATATTTTTCCAGCTATTTTCTGAAAAACTAAAGCATGCATCTAAAATATATTTTGAGAAAGGAGAGTGGACTCATTTTATGATTTGCTAATTCTCCATCTGTCTAAAATTATTTCAATAAAACATGAATAAATAAAATGTAAACATAAACAGTTGCATAGGGATCGCTCAGCTTTTCAAAGATAAAACTTTTGTGTTTTAATTTTAAAAAAGACTTTAAGATCAACTTGTATTTTTTCCTTGAAGATTTCCTTCAAATGCCTCCTCAGTAACAGTTAAATTGATAAGCACCTCTCACTGTTTTTTTTTTTTAATGCATGGAACAAGAATACAATAAATGCTGATTAAATATGGCAGTACATTTAATCCTAACCTTTTTATTGATATTTGTATTTTGCTTTGGTAATCAAAGTTAGAGATGATTTCCTTTCAAAACACTGAATCAGCACTTGACTCATGCCATTATGGTTCAGTAATATTTTCAAAGTGAACAAACCTGCCATTAAGTAATTGAAAATAAAATATGAGGAGGAGATTTAGAAATCAGATCAATAATTATGGTTAGTTTTATGTAATCCCTCACTTGATGATTTGTAATGTTATTATTTTATGAGCCATATGAGTAGGTTTGTGTAAACTTTGAAGGAATAAATATACGTAGTTATATTCCTAATTCTAGTTGCTAGAATCATATAATCAGCAAATTATTTGAAAACAGAGAAATCCATAGGTTTCCCATGGTTTATTTGAGCTCATTAATGATTCTATTTTAAAGATACAGAAAAAATGCAAGAACAAAAGAATGTGAAGTTACTGATATAATATTTCTTAAGATATATTTACCTTAAATAAAAATATGGGGTATGCAATTCTATATAAGCATTCTGCAAATAAGAAAAGAAATACAATACTCATTAAAAGACTATTGGTTATTAATATGAATAAAAATGAAGTGATCTTAGTACATAGTATTGCTCTGAAAATTAGGGTGACTATATATGTGTGCATGTGTGTGTGTATATATATATATATATGTATATATATATATATATATATTCACAATTATTGTTCCCTTAGTATTTTCTAGTGCAAGGGTTGGCAGTTTTTCCTCTAAAGTACTCATAGAAAATTTTTGAGACTCCATGGACCATATGGTCTCTGATACCACTACTTAATGCATGTTTGCAGAGTGAACACACTCATGGGTAACATGAAAGTGAACAAACTTGACTGTGTTTCAATGAAATTTTGTTGAACAAAACAGTCATAGTTTTTCTACACTTACCTGTTTGATTTTTAAAATGGATACGTTGTTTAAAAAATTCTCCTGCAATGCTTTTAAGAATCTGAAAAATAAGAATGCAATTTACGTTACTAAAGCAAATAGAAAATACAATATGTATACAGATATAATTGTGACTGTAGCCATAGCTATAGAATAAGATCTTCAGGTTCATATTGTTTTACAGAATGAGTATCAAGTGAAGTTGTTGTTTAGAAAACAGTATTACATAATTTCTGTGTGCTCGCTGCTTATGAATAATACCTATATTAATGGAGTCCCCAGAATATGAGAATCCTCTTTGTTTTCGAGCATGACTCTCCCAAGCCTCCCAGGCACTGACCTATAATTAATCAGAGCATTTTCTGTTAAATTTGTAATTGTTAAACATCCCACTTGTCAATCCTATCTGAGTAAATGCTGTGAGAGATGAAGTTACAAACCAGTCAAGAGTGATGTTTCTTATGTTGGATAAATCAGATTTCAAAACAACAACTATAACAACAACAACAAATTAAATCAGCTCACAGAGAGAACAGGTATATATGTAGAAAGTGCAGGCCATATTCAGGTTCCTAATGCCCACCTCTTCTTCTGGCAGTTGGTAGACATTTGTATGATTTTATTTGGCAGTATAACCCCACACACCAGAACACTTCCAAAATCTCTTCTGTTTGTCTAAAATATTTTAGAATTAGACTTCTCTCACTTATCATTAAGTAAATCCTGTCTCTCTCTCTCTCTCTCTCTCTCTCTCTCTCTCTCAGAGTGAAAGGGCTCTTTTATCATGCAATTTCTCCATTTCATCTAATTTGTTGAACATACTTGCATAAAATATTTCATAATATTCCCTTATTATCCATGCATGCATGGAGGGATAAAAAAGGAATGTATTACCTGAATAACACTATTGTCATTTCAAGCAAATGAATTCACATTTAACTACCTAGGAGAATTTTCCAGGGGTTTGCTTCATTTCTGCCCATCTTTCAAGCAAGGCATTAACTTCCCTTTGTTTCAGACAAACTTTTCAAGAATGTTTGTGGAGAAAACAGTTTTGGAAGATAGATATAGTGTATCCTTTTGAAGTATAATAGTGTCTTCCCCTAGCACAGAAGACAGATTGTCCAAGATAAAAACAATGAAATCTCAGATACATCTATAGACTATTAAAAAACAGGGGTTAATTAAACTAAAGATTGCTTTCAAATAATGCAACCCACTGTCTATGCAGATATCCCTCTGGATCCAACCAATTCATATCCAGTAGAATTACTATGAAAAAGGAAAAGAAACAAATGTGCTCATGCTCATTATGCTTGTTATGCCAGGAGTAATGAAGCTGTCGTGACTTCTTCCAACATCCATGAAACCTTCCTTGTTCTTGACAAAACTTTCCTACAAATAAAACTCCAGGTCCAGATGGCTTCACCTGTGAATTTTAGCAAAGATGCAAGGAAGAAATTATACTAATTCTACATAAATATTCTAGAAACCTGAAGATAATTTCTCATTTGTGAAACCCGTATTATCCTATACCAACCATATAAAGATATTACAAAAGAAATAAAACCTTGGAGTATACCAACATATGCATGCAAAAATTTTAAATACAATTTTAGCAAATTGAATTTAAAAATACAGTGTATCAAAAGCACAATGCATCATAACTAAGTATGTTTGATCCTAGGAAAGGAAAATCTAATACTTGAAAAACAATGTTATTCATTCAGAGTATTAATAAATTACAAAGGAGAAAATATATAATTGTCCCTAGAGGCAGATTAAAAGCATCTGAAAATTTCCAGTATCCCTTCCTGATAAAAATCATCCAAACTCTAAGAACACAAAAGATTTTCTCAATATGACAGCATCTATGATAATACTAAAAATACTAAGCTTAATCACACTTAACAGTAAAAACTTAAGTAATAATTTCTTAGAACACCAAAAACATAATCCATAAAGTTTCAAATTGATAAATTAAAACTTACTAAAATTAAAAAGTTCTGCTTTCCATGAAACACTATATAACTAAAAACCAACCCACAGACAAAAAATATTTACCAATGGCATATTTTAAAAATAACTTCTGGCCAGGAATGGTGGTACACAACTATAATCCCGGTGATGGGAGCCTGAGCCAGGAGAATTGCAAGTTTGAGGCCTGCCTGGGCAACTTGGCAAGACTCTGTCTCAAAATAAAAAATCAAAATGGTTGGGGTAGAGGTGTAGCTCAGTGCTAGCCTATGCCCAATCCCAATCCCCAGCAAAACTCTCTCTCTCTCTCTCTCTCTCTCTCTCTCTCTCTCTCTCTATATATATATATATATATATATATATACATATATATAAATATGAAATTGGAAAATAAACATGGAATTACATGGAAAAAGAAAATAAACAAATGTGCTCATGCTCATTATGCTTGCTATGCCATGAGTAATGAAGTTGTCATGACTTCTTCCAACATCCATGAAAACTTCCCTGTTCTTGACAAAACTTTTCCTACAAATAAAACTCCAGTCCAGATGGCTTCACCTGTGAATTTTAGCAAACATGCAAGGAAGAAATTATACTAATTCTCCAAAACATATATATATATATATATAAAACAATTTCTGAAAGACAATGTGACAATGTAGAGGGGAAAGTGGACATGATCAAAGCATAGTAGATGCATGCATGGAGATGTCACAATGAAACATATTAATTATATAATTAATAATATTCACAGAGGCAAAAAAGCTGACTACAACATTGAGATAGATAGATATGGATATATGTAGATTATATATCTATATAGCTACATATGTATCTATGTACATATATATTTATTAGTGTATACATACATATGTATTAGTGATATGTATCATATATATGATACATAGATCAGTGTTGTATTTAGCTTTTTTGCCTCTGTTACTTAAAAACCTGACAAGAACAGCATAGAGGAGGAGGAAGAGTTTATTTGAGGCTCACAATTTCAGTGGTCTCAGTCCTTGTACTTCAATCTCCATTGCTCTGGGCCCAAGATGAGGAAGAACATCAAGGCAGAAGGGTGTGGCAGAGGAGAGCAGCTCAGGAAATGGCAACAAGGAAGCAGAGAGAGCTCTGCTCGTAAGATACAAATATATACTTCAAAGGCATGCCCAGTGACCTACCTCCTCCAGCAGCACCCTACCTGTCCACAGTCACCACCCAATTAATCCATTCAAGTGGATTAATGTGCAGATTAGGTCAGGGTTCACATAACCTACTCATTTCACCTCTAAACTTTTTGCATTGTTTCACCCATAAGCTTTTGGGGATTCCTCATATCCAAACCATAATTCTCAGCTATACTGATGGTCCCACAATTGAAACAGTAGTCTTGTCATGAAGTATACTGACATTCTGGAAAGAAATTCTTAATAAATTTAAGTAGTACAGGAAGAGCACAGCTTTAAAAAGCAGCCTACATTGCTTAAGTTGTGTACCATTATTTTGTTTGGATTTTGAGAGAGTGAAAATCTCCATAGGACTGAGGTAGTAAAAGAATCTGGCAATGAAAGTTATCTATACTAAAAATCAATCAATTATTTAATAAGTTCTCTCCAAATTCTAGAAACAACTCTCCCAAAAATTCAAATTAAGAAGAAAACTAGGTAAAATTAGAGCTCATAGTATATCAAATGAGGAATATGGATGGCACATAGACACAGGAAACAGAAACTCAGAATCTGTAGGGTAAAAGAAATAGAGTCAGTCAGGCTCCCTCACTCAGATGTCAGAGCACAAGGACTAAGAAGTTTTCTGTAGGTCGAGGACCACAGAGTATGAATTCTCTTAACTAACCAGTGATATCATGTTTGGCATCCTTCTGGCTTTGTTTCAATTTCATATATAAACTGCCAGTACATTCCACTGCATGGGTTGCCCAGCCATCAAATAAAGGCACGTCAGACCTCCCTCTGGCCCCACATGTTTTCGTCAGGCTGCCAGAATCTCGAGTTATCCTGCCCAAGATAGAGCAGTTACAGAACATATAGTCATTAGAAAAAGGCAAATTAAAACCACAGTTTGATACTACTGTACAACAATTAGAATGGCTAAAACTAAAATAAATGACCATATCAAATAGGACAGGATCCTCTAATTGGGAGTGTTAAATGTTATAAATGCTTTGAAAAATACTATGAAAATATGAGGTATGAATAAGACTAAAATTTTGTAGAAGGTTATTTCAATATAAGTAGCATTTAAACAAAGCTATTTCCTTATTTGTTAAATAAGGAACAAATAAACAAATTTCCTTATTTGTTAAGTGTTTATATGTGCCTGTGGAATGGGTGACTAATAACACTTTCAATAATATGAGACTCATGAGAGATAATTTGCACACATTCCTTTGTAATGTAAATCATCTAACCTAAAAGTTTCGTGTAATTATTATTATTACTATTACATTTGTTTTTCAAAAATCATAATATCCTTTCAATGATGTAGTTATATTTCATTCTTATTTCTTTACCTTTTTAATTTCTCAGTAGGTGTAGTGTCTAAAATTGATTCGGTTCTGTTAGGGTACAGCATCACAGACATTTATATATAAATGATATATATCTGAGATATATATATGACATATATATATCCAAAGAATATGAATTAAGGAGAACTGTACTTACTGTAATTTTTTGTGGGAGTATAGAAAATCATTTAGAGTAATATCTAATTGATGCAATTCCTAATCCAGAAAGTTAAAGCATTCCATCAATACTACTGTAGAAAAATTGAAATGCAAAAAACAGGTCATTATGGAGTATGGAAATGGAGTGTAGGGTATTGTGTAAAAGTTCAGTATGATTGTAGAGAAATATAACTCACAAATCCCTAGAATGCTTTTATCTCTTATTGGTTAGCAAAATTATTTTTCTCATTTTCTAGGATGAGGTGTGAGAAAATATTTGTTAACCTTCCTAAATCTAAGGAGCCATGAAGAAGAAGGAACTCAAATGAGTAGAGCTGGTTTTATATGACTAATATTGAAATGTTCTTTTAAAGGAATCACTTCATTAAGGGAATATTTCATGGTCACCTACTAGTTACACCAAGCACAATGTTAGACTTTTGAAGATTATTTGTTACAATTCTATGTGACTAGATTTTGTAAATCCGAATTAACAATTTTGTGCTCCATGTGTATATTTTTAAACCCCCAATAATTTGTGACAGATTTTAGTTTGTATTGATCCCTAGTCTAGTTCAACCTTGTATTTATAGCATTCAGTTATACACATTGAATATATATGTACCATATTGAATTTAGGTATCTTAAAAGGAGAGTTACAGTTTCTTTCAAGGACCCAAGTTAGTTCAAAATCTCTTCCAATGAAGTGAGACCTGCAGGTAAGCACACAGTTACAGGGTATTCATTGGAAAGGCATATCAGAGGGAAGAAAATAAGTATTGGTTAAATTTCTGCTGCTTTATATATTGAGCTTCAAGAAAAACATGTGTCATATCCTATCTTCATCACTACTATCTTTTGAAAAAATTTAAGTAATTAGATATCCTAGTTTCAGTGGAAGGTTATCAAAAGACCAAAGGAAAAGATTCTGAGGATAAGAACCTGGAGCATTTTTCTTTGAAGAGCTTGAAGCACATAACATAGATGAGTTAATGAATCCCTGCAATGGTATATGAAATAGATATGGGGTAGTATTGTCATTCTTTTAGAACTTTTCAGGGAAACATAAAAGTCATCAAATAGAATTTCCAAGCCCCTCACTCAAAGAGCTCAGAATTGTATTTGTCTTCTTAGCTTTGGACTGCTCCCTAGATGTCAGAAAAGATGAACCACAATCTCTCAGGGGGATGTTTGATGTCATTCACGTAGGGCAAAACAGATTGCAGAAATGTATAACCTCTTTTGAGGGGAAAATAAAAGCTATATTCAACAAGAGATGTAGGGAAGTGAATGCTATTGAGCAATAATCACCAGCAACTGAGAGAACTGCAAAGGCTTTAAATCAAGCTTCTGAACTGAATAATTTTGAACAAACACGAGGTGAAAATAGTTCTTAAGAGCTATAGAGAGAGTTGGGAGAAGCAGATAAGATTCAGAGATGTAAAAAAATTAGGAATCCCCCATCAAAAATCATGTGCTTCAACTCTTAATGGAGGACATGGTTCCTGGATTTTTAAAATCTAAAATAAAGGATTATTTTCCCTGTGAAGGAAAGGGTGTCAATTTTCATATGAAAACAGGACAGAATAAAAGAAGCATAATGACTGTCACTTCTAATGAACTATATAAGTGAAACAGAGTTTCTGGACTGCTTTTAAGATGAGATGGACTCTACCTAAGAAGGAATATTGTAATGACCCTTTTTTGATATTTAACTGTTCCTTAAATACACTGTACATGTATAGGCACAAACACATGTGTACTCACACATAGAAACCTGTTAAAATGAAATGAACTGGACACTTCTATGTGCTGGTCATTGCCTTTGGAGAAGACACATGGTTCCTTATTTGAGTCCTGTCCTAGTCAGTTTTCTGTTGCTCAAACAAATTATTTGAAACTGGGTAATTTGTAAAGATGGAGGCTTACTTAGCTCACAGTTTTGGAGGCTGAATATCCAAACACTGTGGTGTTGACTCTAGTGAGGATATTGTGGTAGGTAACCTGTGGCAGGAGTATATGAAGAGAGGGAGACCATGAGACAATACAGGAAGCCAGAGAGAGATTGGGGAGGTACCTTTCTTGCTCTTTTATATCAACTAGTCAGTGAAAACTAAACAGGATCTCATGAGAATTACCTTTATCTTTTCCCGGTTGATGCCCCAAATGACCTGATTACCTCGCATCGCTTTAAGGTCCATAGAGCCTTCCAAAAACACAGCAGTGGGTACCAAGGCTCCAACACAGGGATCCTTGGTAGGCAAGTCACTTGCAAATCACATCAACCCCCATACTAAAATGGGAACATGTGTTCTACAAAGATTGTAAAACTCTATCAAACCATTTAGCCAGGTCAAATTAACCATAGCTTACTGAATGTTGTTGATGTGACAGCACATAAGTTATTTTCAACACTGTATATCCAAATAATTTTTAAGCCTCCATCGTTTTCTTTTTCTTTTTTTGCCTATTGATTCTTTTTCATCCTCTTATTTATCATAGTCACAGTCCCTCTTGCCTTAAGTACAAGAATCTGTGATATTTCCGTTACTGTTATTTATCTCAATGAGTGTCATTTCTTTTCCTGGGCCTCCCCTTACAAGTACTAATTATAGGGGAGCAAAAAGAAAAGTGTAGCTAGAGTTTGCTGATCAGCAAGAGATTCATATTTTATACTTTCTTAGGAAACACCTATCATGGAAGATTATTTTCAGGGTTGATATAAAATTTAGCTGCTCATAATGGAGGTGTTTATTTCCAAATTTGTGTCTAAATATGTATGTATGTCAACTGTTTCTTATTTTTACTAATCAAAAACAGCTGCTCTCTGTCAGTTTTCCCCTCTAAATAGCTACCCAAGGAATTCTGTGAGTTAAGATTTTCTCTCTCAGTCTACTTCCTGCCAATGGAAGGAAATGACCATGGAGGACTAGGAATTATGCGAAACACTAAACCTACAGTGCCAACTAGGTTTTTGATTATGGCTTTTTGGTCCTCGGGGTGTTTATCTTACATTTAGGCATCTCTACCTACTGCCAGAAACCTACCATGTGGCCACTTTCAAATTTATCCCTCAGGCAAGTTTGTTTCTTCATTTATGTATTGAGAAGACATTTATCAAAGAGGAACAACATTAAAGGTCTGTGAAGCACTGTACATTCCATACAGAGATAAAAGAGGCACAAATACATATTTTATCACTAATGGAATCCTTTATGATTTGAGACCATGGTTTATAAATACTCTCTGGTTTGATGTAAGATAAACCTTTTGATAGTTTCTCAATGTCCTATTTTCTGGCTGCTTTCTGTGTAGAGGAAACAAAGTGTTTTCTGCACCATGGTTTATTTATTATCTTCATGACCCATCATCAATGAACTACACATTTTATTTGAGAAGAAAATGATATTGAAACAGGGAGCAATTTTAGATAGTTTGGAAATTTATTTGATTAATGATTCACCTGACACCAAAGAGATTGACATTCATAATCTTTCTCACGTACATGTATTTTACTTGTATTTACAATTACTTATTTATTCTCTACTTTATAGTAGATCTCACAATAATGTTTATGAAATAAATTTTAAAGGAACACCCAAACAACTAAAATGAACTTAGAATGATGTAAATATTAATGCATTGTTATGTAAATTCAAAACCGTTACTTATATTATTTATACTTCTTTAGAAAATTCATATCAATAACTATTCCACTTTCAATTACATAATGATTTATGATTTAAAAATGTTAAAGATTCAATTTGTTTTTGCTATAAAATAAGTTAAAAGCATCAAAGGTATTACTAATTCATTTCTAATGATAAAGGAAGCAGAAAGCTAGATTTTCAGCCTCGCTGAAAGTGAAATGCCTATTTAAGAAAAAATAAACTAAAATCTGAGCCTGGCACAGTGCCCCACACTTGTAATCCCAGCAGCTCAGGAAGCTGAGGTGTGAGGATCAGAAATTCAACACCAGCCTCAGCAAAAGTGTGGTTCTAAGCAACTCAGTGAGATTGTCTCTATATAAAATACAAAATAGGGTTGGGGATGTGGCTCAGTTGTTGAGTGCTCCTGAGTTCAATCCTCCATACCAAAAAAAAAAAACAAAAAAAAACAACCAACCAAAAAGTAGAATCTGAGTAAGTAAAAACTGAAGTAAATAAAATAGAGAGTAGAGAAACAGAGAAGAAAAGGAAGAGAAGATGGAATGGGAAAGGAAAGCAGAAAGGAAGAGAGGGAAAGCCAAATACTGCTCTAAATACTTCATATAAACTAACATATTCCATTTATTTATTTATTTTTTATCTATTTAGTTGGAAAAAGGAAAGACAGTGGAATGAATCTGATACAACTTTCCCATGTACGTATATAAAACAAACAGTGAACCCCACCATCATGTACATCCAGAAGAATGGGATCCTAACTAGAATAAGATATATCCTGTGCTCGTATAATTATTTCAAAATGGGTTCTGCTGTCATGTTTTCCATTTTTGATAGACATCTACAGAAGGTTTAGTATTTCTACTATCATTAAAAAGATGTGAAGACAAATATATAGAGAGATTATGTCACTTCCTCAGGGAATGTAGTCCAGGAAATGAATGAAGGAAGAGTTTGAATCCAGGCAGCTGCACACCAAAATTATAACTCTTAAACATGATGTGGTGCTGATTCTACAGGGAATAAGAAAATATAGGATAAGGCAAAGTCACTATGCTTCAATAGCGTATGTGTTGTGAGTAATGTGTAGGCCTTCTCCTTAGTGAAGCTATTTTCCCCATGAAAAATTCTTGAGTTTTGAATTAGGCAGACCTTATGACTTTCTTTGTGTTGCCACTTACCAACATTTTTAGAAACTTATTTAACTTGTGGCTTTTAATTAAGAGCAAAGAGAAGCCATTTAAGCAAATAATTCTGACAAGGGGAAAATATCTAGGATCAAGCAGGAAGATTTTTTGAAAATTGTATTTGGCACTTTAGTCTTAGATAAATTGTTACCCACTCAGATTTAATAAATTTAAATTTTTATTAATTTTTTGGTAATAAATGAGAAGGTTAATTATAGTGTAACACATTTGCAAGGTTCTGCAGAGTATCTAATCAGAGTTAGCATTAGTAAATATAACTGTAAAAATATGAATTAAAATTGTCTGATTTTTTTCCTCTTCAGAATGTGTAATTCCCTATATGTCATAGCTGGGTAAGTATAAGATTTGAAAGAGAAATGCTTACATAGGTGGATAGAGAAATAATGCCTGTCATACAGTGTAAATTTACAATGTAAAAATGCCTTACTTCATTGGCCCCCATTTCTTTTAATTAGCTTTAAATGGTTTTCAAATGGTAAGTGATGGTCCTTAATCAGTTGTCAATGTGCTGCCTACTTTTCTCTGAATCTAAAAAGCCAAACTTTATTATATGCTTTATTATTAAAAAGAAAAAGGATGTCTTGTATTTGCCAATTGCATTCACACCAAACAGCCAACAGAACACATGGTTCTGTTAAATAAAAACATTATTTCAGGAGGTGGAGCAAGATGGCAGCTAAGATTCTCCAGGAATTATCTCCCCACAGCAAACAAACTTAAACAGTCATCCATACACCAACTACCTTCAAAAGAATTAAGAAAACAAGGTGAGTAACCATGGTGTCTGCTTTTAGAATAATAAAATGAAAAGAAGTATACAGAAGCCAAAAGGACAGAGGTGCCAGTGCTACTCCTCTCCTAATTCTAAGCCATCTAACATGGAAAGAGATGCTTCACACTTTGGGAAGGGAGAGAGAATTAAGTCCAGGTCTCAGATATGAAACCCAGTACCAGGACTACCACAGTGAAACCCAGTGCTGGGCAAAGCCCAATGACCCTGGCAGCCAGGTCAATATTTGTTAACTGAGACTCTAGGCTGTGTGGCTAACTACCTGAATCATTCTTTCTGTTGCAGAATAGTGTCAGGCTCTCCATAGTGAGACCAGCACCAAATAGAAACTGAAGGTCTGTTTGCAAGCTAGACTGCACAGATGGAACCATTAGACCTGTCCCAACATCAGGCATAGACTTTTGCACTGATGGTAGACAAGAGTTTTGGCCTGTATAATTTCCTTGGGTGAACACACCTGCCTACCTCCTGAAACTGTGCAGATCCATATAGGCACGACTCAGGTGAAGAACTGTTTCCTCCACCTGTCCTGCAGTCTTGAGCAGCACAGCTATTGCCTGATCGACACTCTTCAATTGGTCTCTAGAACTGCTCCTACACTAGGCAGAGACCTGTGCCTCACTTGGACAGACTAGGATCTCAGCCTGCGTCTCTTGACAATTGCAGCATTAACCTCAGTGCACCCCTCAGACTGTGCAGGTTCTTGTGGCTATGAGACTCAGACTCACCTTGGTGATAAGAGATATGAATGCTTTGTGATATATACATGTGTCCAAATATTACACAGAACCCAATTAGTAGGTACAATTTTATATTTTTATGTATCAGGTTAAGTAAGCACACAAAAAATCTCAAAATTACAAAATTACTAATATAAACATACAATGAAAATTATCATCATATTTAGTGGTCACCAAGCTTTTCTCTAGGGAACCAGGTAGCAAATAGTTTAAATCATAGTTGCTGTCACACTTACTAAAGTCTGTCATCACAGCATGAGATCCTCCATAAGCAATACAAAAATTAAATGGGTGCCCCTTAGTTCCAATTAAATTTTATCTAAAAAATAAAATTGCAGGCTGGATTTAGCTCACAGACCACTGTTTTTAATCTCCTGATCAAACCAGTGGTTTCATTATATTGCAATATAAAAATTCTTTATATTCAAGTAAAAATATTTAAAACCAATAAAATAGAAAAATGATCTGCAATGTTATGAATTGCAAAGTTTTGCACGTAGGAAAAAGGCAGTCTTTTCTTTTTGTACTTTGTGTAGAATACATGTTCAATACTTTTATGTTCATTCATCTAGTCACTTGAGAATGTTTACAGGGTGACATAAAACACAAACAAATGAATTAGTATTCTGATTCTATGGAAAACAAGTGATAGATTTTTTGCAGAAACATTGAAAATGCAGTGCTAGTTTTTCTTAGTAAAAACTGGACATATTTAATACAAATAATTTTGATCTTCTTAAACAGGTGCTGGATAAAGGATAAAGAAATATATCAGAAAGGACACATAGTAAATGTTTACCTTATTAGTGGAGAGCAAAATTAGGCATATAATACTGAACAACTCAGAGAAAGGGAAGCAGCCCAAGTTCTAGTTCTGTTGTGATTCTACCTGGAAAAAATAAGCCTTCAAAACAACTGTGATGTGAAACAGACAAAACATACAGAGACAAGTAGAAGTAAAGTCATATGAAGAGAAGTTAAAAGGAATTAGAATAAATATTATTAATTAGAGGCTTAAAATGAAGATTGTATAATAAAGAAGAAAACATTTAAATTGCATGATCACAATATTTTCAAACTTTTGAGTAATGAAAACTTTACCTTTTCTCTTGTTTCTTTGTCTTATTTTCAATTAGATCAGAAAATATTATTGTACTACCAAGAAAAAGTTCATAAAAAATCAAATATGATTTCACTGTGCATTTTTATCTAAACCACCAAAGTAGATTGAATATTCTAGAGAACAAGGTCTTTGACAAAAAAATTGGATACTATAATGAAGTCAAGGTCAGATGTGAAGCAGACCTTTATTTAAAGCCTAAGAAACGAATAAAGGAAGGTAGAAAGACAAAAGTGGGCTGTGTGATCAATGGATCCCTGGTGCAATTTGGTGTGACTATATATAGTGACTCTGCTTCTGGTTTGCAAAGTCACTTCTAAGAGAAAAAAATGACCCCTATTTAGTGAAATTGTTTCACAGTCTGTATTATGAATGTTTAAATTTATTTCTCAGCTTGTATAGAGAAATATTATGTAATATTATGTAAAATATGTATTATATTTTATTTTAAAATAAAAGTAGAAATACAGGAAAAGCAATAGTATGTTTGATATATTCCAACTAAACAACTCTGGGGCATAAAAATCTGTAGTAGGAGAAGCTCATTTGGTTAGAACTAGAGCTGATAATTTGAATTACTAAAGAAGACACTATGGGGTTCACAAGAAAAGGCAGAAAATTTGAATTTACTTCTAACTATAAGCTGAAAAATATTTTTAAGTTATGTATGATACCAACAAATGTGGATTGTCTATAAGTTATTGACTATTAACTAATTACGTGTGGAAAATCTGTCCAGAAATACTTGGATTTGTTTTAGTGCAGACCTATTCACCAAACCTAGCAAACTTAGATTTCTCTAAAAGAGGTATGAGCTATGAACTTCATAGCATTGTGAAAGAGCAATGTGGTCTCATGAAAATCAGCAGAAAAACATTATTTTCATAGAACTCAATCAGATTCTATTCACATTTCTGGTCAGTGCAATAAAGCACGACAAAAAGTAAAATATGATTATTTAATAAGAAACAAGTAAAATTAATTTTTTTATTTGAGAATAACATGTTTTAGAAACAAGAGAACACACAAGAATTGATTACAAAATGAAAATTTATTAAAAATCAAAGAACATTTCCAAATGTTTAATGTAATTTCAATAGAAATATGCAAATTTTTTAAAATGTGGTAAAAAGCCAGGCACTGTTGTGGATGCCTGTAAACCCAGCGGCGGGGGAGGCTGAGACAGGAGGATTGAGAGTTCAAAGACAGCCTCAGCTAAAGTAAGGTAGTAAGCAACTCAGTGAAACCCTGTCTCTAAATAAAATACAAATAGGGCTGGGGATGTGGCTCAATGGTCAGGTGCCCCTGAGTTTAATCCCTGGTCCACCCTCCCCAAAAAAATGTGACAAAAGAAAAAAAATGCACAAATGGAGAGAATTTTCTATGATTTTTTTATTTAATTGAGGATTCATTTCATTGAAGGAATGAATGAAGTGCAGCAAAAATATTCTCTACTTTTACTATGATATGTAATTTCAACAATGTGTGAGCAATGGGAAGATATTTTTAATGTTATAATTTGTTGTTCTCTTATGAATATAAAATTTATAAATAAAAAACAAGAATTTTTTTCTTAAACCTAAGGAAAGAGATTAACTCTTCCAGATAAAACAACAAATTCAGTGAAAAACAAAATAAAAATCTATGTCATTTTGAATAAATATATTAGACAAAAGATAAAAATTAACAAGAATCTCTTAAAAATTTGAAAAGAAATTAAACAAATACACTTCAATTTTATCTAGTTAGTAACATAACAAAGAGGAAGAAAGTATACATACTTCAAAACATCTTGTTATACATAATATGTGTGTGTATATACATGAAATTGTGTGTGTGTGTGTGTGTGTGTATGTGCATGTGTGTGTATACACCCATTTTCACCTGTTAAATAAAAAATAAATTTCAGGGGTTGGGGTTTGGGTATGCATAGCATGAGGCAGGTCCTGGATTCAATCCCCAGCACTATCTACACACTAAATAAATAAATTATTTTTAAAAACTAGAAAATAAAAATACATTCAAAAGTTGATTTATGCATTCCTAGGGAAATATGGTCTAAAAGTCAAAAGAATGTATCTTTCATACAAAAATGTATAAAAGACAAAAATGCATGAAAGATGGAGCAGACAGGCACAAAAATCAGGATCCTTGATTATACATACATACTCCATCAGCTATAATGTCTCCAGCTAAGTCTAGACTTGTTATATGAATTCAAAGAACATGTAGGCGTTTTTCTTTCTATTAGTTCTCTTTAGTCATATATAACATTAAGATTTATTTGACAAAATTATAAAAACATGTAATTAATTTGTTCTAATTGAGTACCCTGTTCCCTGGTCTCTACTGATCTTACTGCTCTCTACTTTGTTTTAAATTACTGTCTTGTGGATACACATGATGGTGAGATTCATGTAGTTTAAGTCACTTCTGGCAAACTGAGGTTTTAAAAATTCTGAATTCTGTACATATTGATGTATTGATTACATATAAAGATTACTCATAGCTGGAACCTTATTTTGGTTAGCTTTATAAGCTCTTATTTCTGATTTTAAATATTATTTCTTCTGTTTTGATTGCTAGTTGCATATTTAGTAGAATTTCTCATCAATCTCCTAGTTTGATCTTTCCATATCATATTATTATTTCAACACTTGGTCAATCATTCTGGAAAATAATTTGACCATTTTGTTTTTTTAAATTTCCAAAAAATCTTGAAATAAATAAATATCTGAGCTAGTGAAAAAGTGTATAGGATCTTATAAAAATCTGAGCCACCATTCGTTTTGTTTTGCTATCATCATTTATAAAACAATATTGACTTTCATGGACTTGAGGATATCTTGGTTATACTCACTTAAGAAAGTTGTAACCAGATGAATTTAAGAAAACTCACCAGTGTTGTATGCATGAATAAGGGAATCCATTAAGATATATAGATAGTGACAGTTACACAATTTGTATGAATTATTGAATGTTTTAAATTGACTTGAATGAAAATATACTACACTACACTATGTAAACAGAATGAAAAAAAGGTGTGTCCTTTAAAATGATGGTATAATTATATATTCATTGAAACAGAAATGCTTCATCAAAGAATCATTAAATAGAAAACTAAGTTACACAGTAACCTATGTGTAATTCCATTCTTAATACAAGGAAGATGTAAAATAATTTAAAGTTATAAAAATAGAATTATATATTATCATATATTTTATTATGTAAGTTGCATTAGGTTATGTTAAAAGAAAAAAACCTAAATGTCTAGGAAGAATTTCACTAAGTTATTTTGTACCGTTTTTATTAGTACATTATAATTGTGTATAACAACGGGGTTCATTTTTATATAATCATTCACGCATCATGTTAAATTTGCTCCATCTCATTCCACAGTATTTCTTTCTTTTCCCTCCTTCCTTCCCCTATTCTACTGGCATTCCTTCTAATGTATTCAGTTTTTTAACTAAATTCCTACTATGAAGTGACTTTTTAAAATACGTTACTTATTAGTCACCCAAAACAATGAAGATAAAACATTCAGATGCAGTTTAGCACCAAGAAGATCAAATCTAGGGTAAATCCATACCTTATGTTGCCAAAAACATAAAAACATAACAGCACTGCTTTGAAAATATCAATATTGCAAAAACCTGCCGTTAGTAGCTCAATGACTATTTTAAGATTAAAAGGCAATTTGCATACAAGAAATTGGCTTTTAGAAGTCAAGGAGGAAAGTCAGCATAGAAGGAAATAGAGGAATGATGAGGTCAGATAGGAAATACAGCCCAAGCTTGGTTTGTAAAAGAGCACTGGAGATAAATGACAGCAAGAACATTCAATTTCCAGCTGTGGAAAGAAATAGACATGGTTACATTGAGCAATCTCAAAATTCTAAGGAGAATCTTGGTGTAGAGCTAGTTTCATGCTAATTCACTCAGAGGAGCTCTGAGAGACTGTCACTGATGGTAGCCCAAAAGCTAGCATTTTCTGTTTCATCAACATATCTCACTACCTGTTCACCATAATTTATACAGCCTTTTCCTTTCATTCCTGTTGTTTTCTTACTAAGACCTCTTTATCTTCTTTTACAGCTTCCAGAGTCACATTTCATTTCTACTGTGAAGGGATCCCTGTCACCCTGAGGGTGGAAGGCTTGCTTCATTCTATGTGTTCTAAAGGCATTTTCCAGAGTTCGAAATTACAGAATTTAGAGACATGATCACACTGCAGTTTACAGAAAAGGAGTTGTTGAGAGACTGCAATTGTGTCAGGCAAGTACTAACCATTTTATATAAATAATCTCACTTAAATGTGTGATGGTTCTGAAAATGTTGAATACTGTAGTAGGTCAGATTTGCAGATCACAATTTGAGGGTTAGAGAGTTAAATAAATCTGCTTGAAGTCACCGAACTGATAAACAACAGGACACGCGTTTAATGCCAGGTACCTGTGCTTCCAAAACCTAAGATTTTTATACTTGATCATCCTTAGTTATATAGCTACTTCCAGGATAGAGGTTGGTTTTACTCATCTCTATGTTCTACACATATTGTCCTAAATCTTGGTATATTGTACTTGTTTTTTTTTTGTGTGTGTGTGTTGTTTTTTTTTGGGGTTTTTTTTTGGTACTGGGGATTAAACCCAGGGGCACTCCACCACTGAGCCACATCCCCAGCCCTATTTTGTATTTTATTTATTTATTTATTTATTTATTTATTTTTGGAACCAGGGATTGAACTCAGGGACACTTGGCCACTGAGCCACATCCCCAGCCCTATTTTGTATTTTATTTAGAGACAGGGTCTCACTGAGTTGCTAAGGGCCTCGCTAAGTTGCTGAGGCTGGCTTTGAACTCAGGATCCTCCTGCCTCAGCCTCCCAAGTGCTGGGATTACAGGCATGTGCCACTGCACCCGACAACTTGTTCTGTTTTTGAAAGAGAGATTGATTTAATTCTTGTAATAACTCTAAAATTTCTGTTTTGCTTTTCTAGATAATATAAGATTAAATGATTTAATATTTGGTCTGATAATTAAACACAAGTAATGAATAAATATGCTGCTACTGCTTTAGATAACAGATAATTTTGAAACTTAAAAGCAGATTTATTGATGAATACAGGACAATGTAAGACATAAATAACCTGGGTAAATAAGAAAATGCAAATGAAGTTTTGAAGTAAAAATGTACAACTACATTTGGAAATTATGATTTTCTTTTAAACTGTAAAATTTCTTAAGATCAAAATTATCACCTGTTATGTTTTACTATACTAAATAGTAACCAAAATTTACACCAATAAAGCTAAAATATATTTTCAACAAGCCATAAAGAAATAAATCCAATAAAAGTTGATATTGCAGTGTCTATCTGGCTATAGGACATGCCTTAAAACATGCCACAGTTACTTTTTTTTAAAATTTCTTAAAGACTCTATCCTATTTATTGCTTTTTAAAAGCCAAGTAAATATTCTTTCCTTAAAGATAGCTTTAGAACCTTAGTGATGTGCAAGCAGTAGATTGAAACATATTGTATTTATGACATAATCATGTAAAATAATGTCATGGTTGGTGACAACTTGATAGGAAAAATCAAATATCATCTGAAGCTTTTATCTGTACCATTATCACTTGCCAAAAAGCATAAAGATTCTGTATTTGATTATTCTGAGAAGATACTAAGCTTGTATACATAGAAACTACTGCTAAACCAAAAATTATTATGATGCCTTTCACGTTTTCCTTAACTCTCTATGCTAGGTGACATGTGATATGGATGGACTGGGGACAGAAAAGTGAAGAGCAATGTCAGAGAGTTTTCTAAAATGAATTACTTCATTTCCTCAAATCTGTACTTGCAGATCTAAGGACTCATGTTTATGTGAGGAGAAAAAGATCAGATGGAAAACGGATGTTACAAAAAATGTAAAATGTCAAACAGGGTGATTTCAGCTAGAGCCCCACAGTACTGAAAGGGAGATTTATTACCTGCATTTTATAGATGAGAAAACTCTAGCAATGAAAATGATATGTAATTTATCTAAAAGCTTTTCAATAAAAGGTAATAAAACAAGGATTAAAAAACAATTAGTGAATAACTTCAATCTTTGTTGAAGCATATATCTCAAAATACATAATTTATTGGTGGAACTACATGAAATAGTAAGACCAGTATGGGAAAGGGACCAGGATTACAGAGGAGAGGAGGAAAGGGGAGGTACTTGGGAAAAAAATTGACCAAATTATGGTGTGTGCATGTATGAATATCGCAATGAATTAGTATATGTACAATTATAGTGCACCAATAGAAAAATGATTAAAAAAGAAATAGAGACCCTTCCAAAACTACAACAAAAGTCAGAATCAGTAAAGAGAAATGGATATTTAAATTTGTTATAAGTTTAAAAGCAAAAATCATTCACTTATTTTTCCAAACACTGAGTTATTGTCTTTAAAATGATTTTTATGCTGAAAACAGATGATTTATAATAATGCATTGGAATAAATTACCAGAACATATAACCATTTGGAGCCCACATTATTTTGCTTTATTTCCTAAAGCCACAATATGTTATTATGTATTTAGAAAAGAATGTTGAATTTATTCCAAGGGAAAATAAAAATAAGTAATGTTATAATTTTGTCATGTTGTCAGCATCTAATTGGTTAAAAGCAACCATCGATCTAATACATTTGGGTTTTGAACAAGAGAATCAAGCTAGGATTACTTTGTGATTTGGTGAATAATAATTTATGTATTCATAATTTATGTATATGAATATCACAGTGATCAAGCATTTTGTTAAACTTCTGAGGCTATTTTACTTCCTAACATATGAACTTTCACAACTTACTTTGTAGCTGACACACACACAAAGAAGTCATTGCTCAAATCCTTTGAGAAGTGATTTTCTGAACAAATGGGAGAAATGTAGCTGCAAGGTAGCCTCTCACATGTTTTACCTCTGCTTTTGAGCTGAGATTATACTTTTCTAGGATGGGCCTAGCCAATGATCACACAGGACTAAGGTACAAGCACTTGGCCAATAAACATAATGTGAACCTCTGTTATGGGTAGTCTTTGTTGCAAATGTCTCCTGCCATCTAGCAAAGGCTCTGTCAGATCTACTTCATGGTACAACAACTTCCCCTGCCCAAACTTGCATTCTTTGTCTTGTTTTTAGGAGTAACACCAGTAAATCTTTTGTCCTTTAAATATTTCAGCACCTCCTTTCCAATACACAAAAACTGTCACAGCAGATCCAAGTGTCCTTGAGAAAACGAAAGGTGAGATAAAGCTTTAAGTCAGTGAAGCATGTGAATGGCAGTGAGAACTCCATGCTGGAGGGCAAGGATCAACTCAGGAATAGGGAACCCAGTTGTTAAGCTTTTCCCCAATGGTGACCTAAGACAACGTTTCAATAAAAAGAAACCAGGAGAAAAGGCTGATTTTTGTTAAGTAGTTCTGATGTGCTATCAAGGGACAATTTTTGAGTTTAACAAATAAACATATACTAAGTATAAAGAAGGCTCCCTTTGGTGGTGCATAAGGAAAGAAGAAGTTAATCACCAAATTCAGGTTTAATAATCAGGCTGGCTGTTCACTGTGACATAATTGGTAGCTAAAGCAAATTTGTAAAGTCTGGACTTGGGCAGTGTTCATGAGCCTAACAATTTGGTCAGGGATCTTCAAAGAAAAAGTCGGAAGGTTAGAAGAAAGGAGGTCCATGCAGAGAGCCATGTGACCAAAAATATGGGAATGGACAAAAAGCACAAAGATTTTAACATTTCTGGTAATGTCCCAAGAAAACATCTACCACACTGGAGTAGTACACAATCAATGCAGGAGATTAGTAGCCTTTGTCATCAGTCATCCCCCAACTGTCACAATATACCCATAAAAAAGGAGCTACAGAAAAGCCAGTGATTCATTCTATCTGGTATGTATAGCTATTTCTGATGTAGGTTTGCCTTTCCTGGTAGCAAAACTTCAACCAGAACTATTAGAAATGCTTACAGAGTTCTACACATCAAAGCCTCAAACAGAAGACAGACTTCATCAAAACAGGTATGGTAGTAGAATCAATGATCTTATAACCTATTGAAGCACCCTGAGGCAACTAGCCTTATAGATTGCTGGAATAGTCTTCTAAATGTGGAATGGAATTCTAACTCAGAGAACTAAGAATTTTTGAATTACCATCTTTCAGGTTATTTGTGAAACCAAACCAAATAACTCATATGGGAATACATACCCAATAGAGAACATATGGGATCAGAACGCAATAAGTGGAAGCATACCCCACTCCCCAGCTCTCTGAGTGACCCTCTGGAGGAGGATTTTGTTCCCTTCCACCACAAATCTGTTGAGTTGCAGATCCTGGACCCAAAAGGAGAAACACACTTACCAGGCAATACAGAAATTCCCATATAACTAAATAATTTTTATAGCTGCTGTCTGGACTCTATCAATTCATTGTTTCCAGGAATTAGTGTTTTCCAGATACTTATAGAACTCACTATACTGTCAAAGTTAATTGAGCATCATCTGGAAGAAAAGGCTTGTTGCCTTTCACAAACAGCCTGAAAGGAAAATGTTTTAAACCCAGATAATCCATTCGAGTACCTTCAGAGACTTCCATGCACCATCTTAAATGTTAACAAACATGCAGTAACTTTAGACTGAGAAGGTGTGATAATTATAAAGGGTCCAGATGTTTCAGAAATAAAGATTTGGATCATACTACTTGTTAAGCCCCAATCCTGGTTGCTACCTGAGGATGAAGAGCTTTAGAACAGATTGTTGAAGAAGAGTGTGACTACCAGGAAAAGCCCTCAAATCAATTACAGTGATGGTTTCTGTATTTCACATCTCTATGTTGCTATTTCTTAATTTCTCTGTAAAAAACAGGTCCACAGACACCATGGAACTGCTGATTCTTGACTCTGTGCAGAGAAATAGATATTTATTGGCATAAGAAACAGACTGAGATGGTTGTGAGAACATGTCTCATAGACCTCAAAGCTTAAGGGATATAATTAATAAAGTGTCAGAGATACTGTCCTCTGAAATTCATCTCTGTTTTACACAAAGGCCATGCTTTCCTGAGATTGCTGGCAAGAAATAATTGTGACATCAATGACTGTGGCAAAGAAACAAAGGCAGACTCATTCCTGAAAGAGATGTGACCCTCTGATAGCTGACATTGGCTAAAGGATCCCTGACAGTTCTGCCGATCTTTTCTTAGATTGCATGGCATTGAAGGATATTTCTACCCGGCCCTCTTGTTCTCTCTCCTTCAGTCAGAGTGGGATTTATATACTTTTCTGTTGATTCTCTGCCTTGAAAGCCTCATTCCCGCTTTCTCTCTCACACGTATTACCTACAATAAAATCACTGCATGTGTAATTTTATATTAGTATTGTTTTGTGGAGATCATAGACTCACAGTCTGTGAGACCAGAAAACCCATTAGAGAAGCATGCCAAGAGAATATAAGTATCAGGAATTTGCTAATGAGCAGTATGCATGCATCACTTCAAAGTTCAGTGATAGCTCTCTTCTGAGGGCCAGGGTTGAAATAAAGACAAGTGGTCATGGAAAGTGGTCCATTGATTGTAATTAGAGTGATGAAGCCATTTTGTAGTTCAGGCCAGTTGGTATTATTAGTACTAGAAGCTAAGGGATTGTAATTATGGCAACCACATGAATTTGGTCTTCAGAGAGTTTCAATCATGGTTAATACAACACAAAATCATTAGAGGCCAAAGTGGGTTGGAAGGATAGCCTTAGGATAATAAGCTCTCTCCCTTTTCCCCTCCCTTCCTCTCTCCCTTACACTCATCCTCCCCTTGTCTCTCTCCCCCCTCCCTCACACACACACACACACACACACACACACACACACACACACAGAGAGAGAGAGATTTGAATAACTCTTATCTGAAATGTTTTGGGCCAAAAGTGTCAAGCTATGTCATTACTAAAAATGTTTTGTATGTGGGAGCACTTCAGACTTTGGATTTTCATATTAAAGATGCTCAAAGTGTGTGTGTGCTTGTGTGTGTGTGTGTTCATTGTGATTTGACAGTTATAGTACCAATAAAATATAGGATCTTTAGTTCAGTGCTCAGACATAAATCACTTTTCAGACAATGAATCTACTGATTGAAAAAGTAGGTGGTTACTCAGGGCAAAGTTGGTGCAACATCACAGTGAGTATGCAAAATCATGACTTCTTGGGTCCTACCTCAAAATGACCCAGAGACAGAAATAGCTATGTAATTTGTGGATTTAATTTAATATAAATATGTGACATCTCTTATTCAAATTTTATTAAGAATTTCAAGATACTGATAGGTAAGCATTCAACCATTTGTAAGACCCTTCTGAGCATGGGATTTATGTGACTGCATAGGTAACATGCCCTTGAAATCGGTTCCACCTACAGTCCTTAATCTGGGCAACTCTGCTTTGGGAACAGTTGAGGATGAGACAATTGGAAGAGTATTACACAAAGGGTTTGAGTTGTTGATGATGAAAGTCTCAGATCTTATCATGGCCCAACTATTTGAAGAAGGTAAATTGGGGTTGGCCCATAAATGGAGGTATGGCCCCAAATCCAGCACACGATGGGTTCATTGTATTCTTGTTCCCACCCAGTGATCATATCCCAAGGCTCTGAATGCATAACTGACACTGACATACTAGAAAATAGGAATAACTCTCATAAGCAGTATTATTTCAGTTAAAAAGGCCTAGAATAGTTTCTAAAAATACCTTCTTCAGGACAGCATAGTAAATCAAAAATAGTATTACACTGGAGTAAGGGGTGGTAGAAATGAATGCTGTACTTAAAGATCTAAAATGTGTAGGAGGGGCATCAGTATCATATTCCTAATTAATTCACCAGTCTAATCCTTGCAGAAACCAGATGAAACCCTGAGAATGGCAGCATACAACCACATGCTCAATATATTGGAGTGCCAGTTCAGTTGAGGTGTGTATTGTTAGTCAATTGTTAGGTACAAGATGTGCAGGTATTGATTTGGTAAATGAATTTGTTTCTGTATCAGTTCAGAAACAAGAGCAGGAACAGTTCTTATAAAGACAAAATGGACCTAATTTTGCTTCTGCATCTGTATTTAAAATAATTGAAATTAGTCCCTCTAAGGTGTATTATCACTCCTATGTTTATTACAGCATTATTCAAAATAGTTAAATTGTGGAAACAACCTAAATATCCATCAACAAATGAAAGGATCAGGAAAATGTGGCATGTGCATATATTGGAATACTAGTTTTCCATTGAAAAAGGGAAAACAGTTCTATCAAAAAGGGAATTCTGCAGTATGTAACAACATGAATAAACCTATGCATCATGCTAAGTGAAACATGACAGCTACAGAGAGACATACACTGCATTTTCCCCCTTATACAACATATCTAAAATGGTCAAATTCATGGAATTAAAGAATAGAATGCCAGTTGCCAGGTTTAGGTGAGGCACAATGAAGAGCAATTAATATCAATGGACATAAAGTCTCAGGCAAGATGCTAGAGAGCTTTACAATATTATAGTAAAAAATAATGTACACTTAAATTTATTAAAATGTAGTTCTCATGTTAGATGTTCATACTACAATTTAAAAGATAAAAAGACAAAATTGTTATTTATAGTCTTGTCTCAGGGCTGTTAACTCTTATTCTGTCCAAATATCTTCCAAAGAGAACAGTACACAGTGTAACTCTCTCAGAAAATCATACTGATCATTATATCAATGGCACCATGTCAAATCAGGCAAAAAAAAAAAAACAACCGAAGTATTAGAAGTCCTGGAAAGACATTTATAATACAGAAGTTGTGAAATAAACTCTATAAAGTTCCAGAGACCTGCCACTTAAATAAGTTTTTGTTTCATGTTGTTTCCAGAGGCAAGTTGCTGCTAAAGCCCAAACTTCCTTGATCAAAAATATACCCAAGAATCAGTATATTTAAATGTTCATCAAACAATTCTTCCATGAATACTGGATTCCCATTAATAAATTTTTGGTTAAACAAATGCGAGATAACTATGAAAATAAAGAGAATATTTTTTCAAAAAGGACAAACAGGCCATCCCTCTAGGTCAATCAACACTGCTAGAATGAAAACTTTCATGTTGGGTAGAACAGAAGCATGGGGAGATTCTGCCACCATTTATGGAGTATATGGTGAAAGAGAACCAGCTACACAATCAAAAACACATTTTCTCCTAGTGATGGATTTTAAAGCATTGATTTTACCAAGGGTCATATATTCTTAGCTTAGCATTTTCATTCATTCATTCACTCACTGTTACTAGCTAGATTGAAAAATGTCTCTTATAAGACTGGTGAAAATTATGAACCATCTTTTTGTTCATTATATCACAACCTGGATATTATTTTATATATACAAGATTATCCTGTAATGCACCCATAATTAATTTTGTTGTGGGTGTCATTGAAGAGCAAGAGAACAGAGAATCCAGCTTAATGAATCTATTTGTTAATATGTTCATAAGTTTTTCATCACTATATTGAAAATACATTGAGATTGACTGAATTATAAAGAAGAGAGGGTTGTTTGGCTTTCATTTCTTTTGCATTGATTCAGTCCTGGTAAGGCCTTCATGGCAGTAACATCACAGCAGGCAGGGAACGCATGCATAAGAAGAGATCACATTGCAAAGCAAGAAGCACAAAGAGGGAACTCCAGGCTGCTGCCTACTCCTCTTTCAACACCTCTCTTCCCTAAGAACCATGACCCAAATGGTCTAAGGACCTCCCAGTGGGCTCCCACTCTTAATGGTCTGTCACCACAGAATACTCTGAGGACAAAGCCTCCAACTCATGGACCCTTGGGATCATCCAAACCATGGCTCTTAGCCATGTCCTTTATTACAATTGTAGGGTGATCACACAATAGCTATTCCTACTTTGAAGTATAAAAGATTAATCAAAACCTCATTTTTCTTTATGATCATTAGGCTTTTTCATATATATGAACAAAAAACAAGATATTCAAATTTAATATTAATTCAAATGCCTTATTTAATGTCACATATTTTTAATCCACTGTGCACCCTTCCCTCCACATAATCTCTGTGATGTGCTTGCCTGTCCTAAGTTTATGTTGAAATGTGTTTCAAATGTCTTATAGAAATAAATATAACACTCCCTAATTTATCAGTTAAAGTCATAGATAAAAATATTTTTCTACATGCTAAAATAATTATTGAATCTATTTCCAATTTTATTTTAGAATTATATGCAGACAATTATATAATCACTTATTTTTGTCTGAATATTTTAGCCAATTTTGTTTCATATTTGCCTTTGTTTTCTATATTTTATTCTCCTTGAGAAAAGATAATAATTCTAGACATCTCTGACAGTTCTTTCTTAACCTTATCCTTACACCCTTAAACAATTCTTGACACATTGATTCTTACTGGAGATATGCTAAAGAACAAAATATAAACTTAAGGAAATCTCAATTTTTGAATATTGATGTAATAAGGATTCTAAAATTACATGTGAAATATTTGTACTTTTTTATTACATAGTTATATATGTACATAAGAAATAGTCCAAAGTGCCACTCTTACCTTAGGAAGCTTACTATTAAGTTTCAAACAAAAAGCAGTGAAAATATAGAAATATTTTACAATACAAATACTCTGATGTGAAAAAATCCACTTATCCAAATACAGTAAGAATCAGAAATAAAGTGTCCATGCTTTTGATAATATACATTTTGATACTTGAAGAATAAGAGAATAATAGCTCATACTTTTCCATTTAGATCTTTTAAACTAAATTTGTTATTTCAATCTAGTACCAAAGAATACACACAATAAATGAATGGGGAAAATATGATAAATTCATTTGTGATGTAAACTCTTTATATCAGACTTGTATTAAATATAAAAATGTCAATACAGTGAAGTGGATGAGAACCACATCAGAAAGTAAAAGGATGAAGACTTGGGTTCAAAACCATTACCTATTTAATATCAGTAGTCTCCCCTCTCTCTTTCTGTATGAGTACTTATATATTTCCCCCTCTCTTTTTCCTTTCTCATCCCTATCTAACCACTATTTCCTTGTTTCTCTTAATAGGCATGTTCTCTCCTATTAAAAATATTTTTTACCTATTTATTGGGAAACTCTGACTATGACTAGATTCTCATCTATCAACAGCCAGGATCTGGGAGGCAAAACACTTGAAATTAGTCATGTCATATAGAAACATAAGACAAGGCACATAGATAATATTAACTTTTCTAGGTAGCCATATTAAAAATTACAGAGTCAGATAAAATTGTTTTTGTTTAACTCAGTGTATTCAGAATATTGTAATTTTGACATGTAATATTAAAATCTATTACTCATAAATTTTATTTTAGATATTCTTTTTGTCCAAAATCAGACCTGTATTTTTCTGTTACAGCACATCTCCTATTCAGACTAATCACATTTCAAGGCTCAATAGCCATATACACTAGTGGCTACTAGATTGAATAACAAACATAGATCATTGTATTGGAAATAATGACCATTTGCCCATATCCCCTCATGACTCCCATTACCATTTTGATATCTAACACCTTTCAGTACTTATTCATTACTAACAATGTATACTGGAAAACTATTCTCAGATTCCCAGAGCCCACTTTATATATGCGCATTACATGCTGTCATTGGAAATTTACTAACGTCCCATATTTTTTAGTCAATGATGGCCCAACTTTATAGTTTGGTAAGTCAGATCAAACAAACTTCTTGATTTCCACTTCATGCATGGAAACCCAGTGGCCTATTTAAAAACATTCAATTTCTATCAATGTCCAATAGCAAAACTGAGTCTATTTCTCAAAAATGATACTTACCTTATATCATAGATTGCTCCAAAATTATCAGAGTTGGGCCTTTGACTAGCTTATAGGGCTCTCACAAAGGTTTCATGCAACATGCCTACCTGTTCTTGGCACTAACAGTACTATTGGATCTGCTGAACCATGTTACCGAAGAGGCAATGTAATCCTGGCCCATTACAGAGCCTTTTTATACTTAGATTCTCTCAAAATTGGCAACTTTTTCAATAACTCTATAAGTAGGTAAGAATTAGATGCCAAATGAGACATATATTGTCTCCAAAATGAAAAGAGGCCCACTAGACATTGTGATTATTAGTTATAGGAATCACCATATGCAGTAAAATGTCCTTCATGTCCTAAGATATATAAAATTGTTCCATATTACTATATCCCAACTACTTTTCATGAGGGTATTAGATCTTGCATTTTTAAGGATTATTTCTCACCTATTATGTGATATATACATTGTAATTTTGTTTGGAGTAGTTGCTACTTTCTGCCCCAAAAGTCAAATCAGTTTAATATCATTGACATGATAGACTAACATGACACCTTTTGGAATGGAAAGCCTATCAGGTTCCAGGTATTCAATTACGGCATAGAGCTGTAGAGGTGATGTACCTTGGAAATTGAAAACATTGAAGATGCAATGCTGGCTCTGCTAGCTAAATGCTAACTTCCAGTGACATCCTAAACATATATATATGTTGGCTAGATTACTAAATGCATTCATACTGCCAGGAGAACTATGGAATATACCTCACCAATTTGCCTCACAAATAAACTGACAACTTTTCACAACTGAAAGACAGCTACATTTGAAATTATCACTCGACTAATTTTACAATAAATCAACATCATTATTATTATGCACTCTCAAATGTGCGAGTAGAATCAAAGTAGAATCACCTCCCCTTCATCTTTCTAGTCTGTAATAATTTTGCTGGTTTCTACAATTTGTCTATAAGTAAAATATTTCTGTTAATTTACTATTTGGTATGTAGACACTATCTTAATGGTTTCCTTTGGCCTTTTCTAACGGATCTTATCCTATGGGTTCCCATGGAGATCCTGACAGTTGCTGAGTACATCGATTCCAATTAAGCATTCTGATAATGGAATGGTGTAGGGCTAAGAATGTGGTCTAAAACCCACTGGGCCCTTTGTGGGATAAACCTGAACCAAAATGCCTTTGATTATTTGACCTTCATAAGCCCTTAATCTGCCAGAGATCTTCAGGAACCATCATAATTTCAGAGAGAGTAAACTACATTCCTAATATATAATACAGGAGATATTTTTCTCATCAATAAAAAGTAGAGTTTATTAAAAGGAAGACACTATATACATATGCATGAACATGCACATAATTGCAGTGCCCAAAGTCTTGATTCTGAACTGGGTAAATAGTAAATAAATAATAATACTTGACACTTATTTTTCTGACTCTCCAAGAAATTGGTTTTCTTTAAAAATAGTAGAATTGGTGGGGTGGCTTAATGGTAAAACACTAGTCTAGCCTGAACAAGACCTTGGGTTTGATGAACAGCACTAACAAAATAATTAAGTAAACAAATAGTACTTCCCAATGCTTCTTTCACTTTAAATAAAATATAACACAAATAAATTCCAACAGTACAGTTTTATAAAACTGGTTATACACTGTTAGCTATCACCCAAATTATGAAACAAGCAATAATCAATATGTTTTATTTCCTACTGTCCCATTAATCACTGACTGCTCAAACAAGTATCAGAGGCCATTTATGAAGTATAGGTTTGTTTGAGCCATCACAAAGCAGGGTGTTGCTTTTCTGGGAATTCTTGGTGAAATTCCACTGATGGAGATGGCTCAGATTATACCGACACCCTGTCTTGGCTGGGCCAGCCCTTAGGTTCAGACACAGCTGCCTGGAGGTAGAAAGGAGGTAGGTGTAAACTTCCAAGCCCCAAACAACTTGTTTTTCCCATCATTATCCTGTTTTCCTCAAGAAGCCTGTCACACTGAAACCCTTTGATGTTTCTACCTATGAAAATAAAATGCAGCTCTTGTTATTTGTTAGACCAGTCTCCATCAGAGCTGGTCTCCATGGGATCCCACTTCTCACTTATTTCTGTTTCTTGTCTTTATTTATTAAGTTTCTCATACATATTCTAATCTGACTAATCACCCTAGCTCTAGGAAACTGTAAACGTCGTCATTCAGGTTGTGACAAACAAGTGTAACCATAACTCTTAATTTTATTTTAACCTTTGTATGAATAAAATCATACAATACATATTCTTTTATGCTTGTATTTTCCTTTATTTTCACCAGAGTCCCCCATTTTGTTCTGTGTTAAATAGTTCCATACAGTTTGTTCATTTTAATTTGTTCCAGTCTATGAATATGTAAGCAGTTTCTTATTGATCCTGTTGCTCCAGTTCTGACCATTGTATATCCAGCTCAACATATGTATGTATTTCAGTTCCATAAGAGGAATGAAGTTGATGGACCATTGGTTATTTGTTTCGAGTTTTACTAAATACTGGAAAATATTTTCCAGTGTGATTGTATCAATTATACTCCTGCAACCAGGGTATGAAAATTCCTTTTTCTTCACATCTAGTATTATCTTCATTAATGCCTAGTATTATCTTCATTTCTCATGCTACACATATGTACCTGTGTAGGGTGAATTTGTGGTTTTAATTACCTTCCCCTAGAAAATGAATTGAGTCCCTTCCTATGTTTAGTTCCCATTTAGAAAGTATAATATATAATAATTTATTATTATTATTACATTAGCTAGAGTTTAATAAATTGATTCGTAGTATTTTACACTCTGGATATGGGTCCTTTAAAAGTGTATTAGAGAATGTGAGTAAAACTTCTACCAGAACAACAGAGAAATACAAAGAGCAGGAAGGTATTTATTTACGTTAATATTTATACATATATGTTTATATATAAAGCAGTGTGTTTTGTGTTCTCACAGAAATTCTTGCCTTTTTTAAAAATCATTAAGATATTTGACTGTTTTCCTGTAAATAGTTTTTATTCTTTTATATTCTGATGTAAGATCCACCTATAGTTGATTTGAGGGAATGAGGAGTTAGGGAAAAATATAATTTTGTGCTATACAGCTATTCAGTTGATCAAACTCCATTTATGAAATAGAAAATCCTTTATTAGTGGCAGAGTACAACTTTCTTACAAATTATATGATCATGTATTCATGGATATGATGGAATAGCTTCTAGCATAGCAACAAATTGAGGAAAAACAATAAAACAATAGCAAAAATTCAATAAAAGACAAACTAATAAAAATGCTTGTAAAGTTATCAGAGAGATTCTGAACCAATTAGAACTGAAAGAAACCTACCCTGGCCCGAAAATCAAATGCAAAAATAAAATCACAAGCAAGTCTCCTTTCTGCTGTGGAGGACCTCCTTGCTATCCCAGAAAAGCCTCTGTTATGTAAGAAACAAACCTTTTTAAATTTTCTTGGTGTGTGAATGGTGTCTACAGTCTCGATATGCAAACCAAATTTGAGGTAGGATTTCCTCTTGCTCATGCAGAGAGAGCACTATACAATGTCCCTGTGCAGTGTCTAATTTTACTTTAATAAGTTTTAATTTTCTTGATTGTCATTTCAGTAAAACAAGGAAAAACAAAGAAAGTTATATTTTCTGAATCAGCATTTCAAAATAATTCTACATTTTCTTCATTCTACTAAAAAGTATCTATGTGCAAAAGAATCATTGTCTATCATATGTGCTCAGTGAAAGGAATCTAATCTTTTTTATTTACTTATTGATTCATTGAACACAAATGGAGTACAGCTATTGTTTCTCTGGTTGTATACAAAGTAGAGTCACCCCATCCGTGCATTCATACATGTACACAGGGCAATGATGTCTGTCACACATTCTGTTATTAAAAAGGAATCTAATTTTAACATGGTTGATAGTCAAGTCAAATGCCACAATTATTTCTCTTCTAATCTATGATAATTTATTCTTCCAGTTGTAGGTTTTAGATCTTTTCCATTTTACATTTGAGAAAATCATTCTGCAGAAAAGAAGACATGAACTTTTTTTGTTAAAAGTCATAAGTTTCATAACATTTTATAACAACTTTTTCTAGGTTACAAAATATTCTTGTCTTTCATAGAAAAACATTTGCTTTTAACCATGTAGTAGTCATTTTAACTTATTATATTAGCTTTGTTTTTCAACAAATTATTTTTAATTTTGATACCCAGATTCCTAAATGTAATAGTGATAGTGATTTTTACTAACTTTTAGCCTACAATATTCTTCATCCTGCAGTAATGCTATCACTCTTTTGTTAATTTTCTCAATCAAGCATAGTTTCAGTTTTAGAGTGTGGCTTGGGAATCACTCATATACAATTTATACTGATCAAAAATAGAGAATTTATTTTTAAAGTTCAATAACTATTGGGCATTTCTATTATAAAATTTAAAAAGATCTAGGCAATATGAATAATGTTTAATTTTAGGAGAAGAAATTCTAGTGGCAACTTTACATATTTAGGAATACAGCTAATATTACAGCATATACTATATTCCATAGACAATTGTTGCAAATCAGTTTTAGCAAAGGATATCAAAATGAAAATGAGGCAGAAATGGAGATGTAAAGACATCTGTCTCAAGTTACTTCCTTGCATCTTACCTTTCTTATTTCCTTTCATTTTCATTTACAAACTGCTATGTGACTGAAATAGAAATTACAATGACTGAAAGGGTGTTCATAAGAAACAACACATTTATTGAAATAGATGTGTAATGCTATGGAAATATAACAATCACTTTAGCCAGGATACATAAATGGTCCGTTGTGTGCTAGATAGTGTTCTAATTGCATATATGTAATTAATTTAGTTCATTTAATATTTGTTAAATATGGCAGGCTATCAATTATTCATAAGAACTTATATTTTGTCCACATTATTATTAAAAAATAAATAAAGTTGGGTAAAGTACCAAAATCACATAGACACTTTCCACCATTACTACTACAAATTCATAAGGCATGTTTGTACAAATGGCTTTCTCAGGGAGTAAATATTATGTAAAATAAATGATTATCAGGATTCTAGTTTTAAATTCTCATGTAGTCTTCCTGTTAATTACCTTGGTTTGTCCAATCCTTAACTGAAAGAAAAAACTTATTAATCTAGCTGGAGGCAAAGATTTTAGTGAGCTTAAGCATCCTGCTCTGCATCTTCTTTCTCCTACATCTTACTCCTCTCCTTACTCTTAATCTTTAAAGTGACCTGAGGGTGATTTCTCCAGTTAGGAGACTTATTTTATCAAACAACCAGCATGGATTCATGAGAAACATAGTCCTAGAATTAAAATCAATCTAGAATGGAAGAATCAAATTCTCCGTGCAGCCGTGAATAAATATTTGATTGAAATACATGAACCTTGTTTTAAAAGTCCAAATAGTACCATAAAACTTGTAACAAAAAATGTGGTACATTTTCTAATACCACATTTTACTATTTACCATTTTCAAGAGAAACATTTTTTATTTAACTGATATTAAAATCAAATTTTCAACGTCTGAATTTTTGAGTTGCAGATATGACCCATTTACTTCTTGAAATAGAAGATGTATATGCACTAAGTTTTTAGCATAGCCCCAATTTTCCAACACCCACAATTAATTAAAAATATATATCTATGTTTTCACTTTTGATATTTTCAGATACCTATAGTCACGAAGGGCCAAAAAATATTAAATAGAAAGTTCCACAAATAAACAATTCATTAGTTTTAAATCCAGCACCATTCTGAGTAGCATGCTGAAATCCCACCCCTTCCCATTTCATCCTACCAGGGAGGTGAACCATCCTTATATCAAGTGTTTTCATGGCGTATATGCCACTTACCTGTTAGTCACTTAGCGGTTTTGCTTATCAGATCAGCTCTCATGGTACTACAAGTGTTAGTATTTAGGCCTTATTTTATTTAATAATGACCTAAAAGTATAAGAGTGGTAATCCAAAAGAAGTACCAGGATATAAAACACAGAAGGATCTTTTCATTCCTGTATGTGCAATGATGCAAGGCAGGTTAGAAAAATAAAGTATCTTGGTACAAGGTTCTGGACTATCCACGGTTTCAGGCATCCACCTGGATATCTTAGAACACATCATCTGTGGATAAGGGTGGACTACTGTATAGAATGCTTTAATTTAGCTCAGATGGACTCATTATAGTTTAATGATATAAACTTCTTTACAGACACATGTAAGTAAAAAATTATAATAAAATTATTTCTTCCATTACTGCAAAGATGTTGTAAATAATATTGTGTACATCATTAATCAATATCTGGTACAGTATCCTAAGTACACGTATATTTCCTTTTAGAAATAAGTATCAGGAAACTGTCTTTACAGAAAATAAAATGAATTATTTATACCCCCCTTCCTTTTTATTTAGGGCTTATAAGAATCCTACAGATAATTAACATTTAATCATATACCCATATATACACTATATACTATACTATAGTAAGTTTTCTTAAATGTTTTTTTTTAAAAGTGAACTACTATAAATTAATGGAAGGACAAATAACTAATAATAGATAAATAAATTTGAAATCTGAATTTTTACACTTTATTCTGTCATATGATATAACTATTTTGTATTATGCCCTGATTTATCTGCATAGTGTGAACTATTTCGATATAGCAATCATTCCTTAATTGTTGTTCTTACTATGGTGCCTGGAATACCAAATTACATAAAGTAGATTCTCAATAAATATTTATTGAAGTGGCATACATAATTTTTCTTTTCCTACAGTTCCCCAAATCTGATGCTTTGAAAATTCAATTATTCTGAATATAAATCTTCTTGCAATCATAATTCCAAAGGAAATGTCCAAACATCAGCACTATTTTCCACAGTTGCAACTTTTTATTGTGACAGAAAATATGATCTTAGTATTAAAAGGCTAAATAATTTAAGAAATAGTCTAAGTTCATTCACTACATCTTCACACTTTGTCTGCATAGGAGTTATGAGTTCCAAGTTATATAAGTAAATCTTAGAAAATTCAGAATGCACTGCCCGGAAATGATTTCTGTTTCCATAGATGGCAAGCTTGTATCCATCACAAACACTAGCCCAGTACACCTAAATCTTTGTGTGGTTATGACTGAAAGGGAATTGCTTTCAAGACATTTTGCTGCAATTCAGTATCTACTAAAAGATTCCGCTGCCCAGCAGGAAATGATGGCCTTCAGAGTTATAGCCCCCTTCAAATGACTGTAACAAGAGTTCTAAAGGGTTTTTCTCACTGTGTTACTATGCATTGTGTCTCATTAGGCTACCTAGGGTGCAGTAGTTACAGAAAGACTTGACAGATCTAAAATGTCACTACAATCACTTTTACCAAGTGCTGTCACCCATGTTTAGTCTGCTTTTAGTTTTGTGGAAGGAAATGTGGAAAGGCCATAAAGGTCTTTCTTAATGGGAACAAGCAATTTAGTTTCAGCTCTAAAATAAGGATTTTTGTTAAACTCCGTGAGCATCTTGACAGAAATTCACCCTGGTGAACACTGTATTTATTAAGATAAAGGTCAGCCTATCTCTGTGCATCAATAGTACATATGAAATGTATCTATTTATCTAGTTCTATCTTTGAAGATATATATATGTATCTCATATATCTGATATATATGTGTGTATATATATATATATATATATATATATATATATGAAAACATAAGAATGGGTGTAATGATTCAACACTTGGCAATTTTATAATTGATTTAATATTTAGTGTAGTTTATTAGGATTGGAGGGCTGAAAGAGGATTACCTATTACTCTTGCTTGAGTTGAAAATGAATTAAAAGCTGGGCAGATTTATCAGGCAGGTGGAACAGAGAATATCAACACTGAAAGAAGGGGCATGCGTTTATCAACAAGGCAGCTTCCTAATACTAGACCCCAGAATCAGTCTAACTTATTTGACTATAGAGACAGTACTATGTCCTGTAAGTTTCCTGTGCAGGGATTGCTCTGTAAGATCAATGGCCAGGAGAAAAACAGAATATGAGCTGCAGGGCAAAGTTCCTCCAGTGGAGGAAAGACAGGATGCTGAATGCAATCCTACTGTCTCCTTCCCAAGTGGCCAGACTAATGGCCAGAATAGAAAAAAAACGAGAGTAAGGGTTAGAGAAAGGGAAGAAGTTTCTGTTGTTACCAGAGAACACCCAAATACATCAAGAATAGAAAAAGAAGTAATCCACAACTCAAAATCCTAACTAAATTTGTCGTATTTTTGCTTTCAGAGCTCCAAGTAAAGGACAAATCACCATGTGTTTCTGAGTGCTTAATATACATAAATATAGTACTTTTTTAAAGATATTATTTCAGGTGCTGTACAAACATTGATTAATTTAATCATCACAACCACCCTGGGACAAATGTCCTAGAGCACAAAGAGTACTTTGTCCACTGAAACACAGAGAGCTAGTAGCAAAGGCAGGATTGAAACCTGAGATGGTTATCTCTGGTTGTTTTCCTCTCCTACACTGCTTCTTATCCATTAGTAGTTTGTTTATTCATTTACTTATTCATTTATTTTGCTAAATATGCTAGTCACTGTTCAGTTTTACAAGAGGATGACTACTGTTTATGTAGACTTTTTCTGGATATCTACACTCTTTGTTTTTGTGTAATTTATAACAAACTTTATTTTTATACCACAATATCAATAGACCATATTAAGAATAGAAATGTTTAGTTTCAAAGTGAATAGTATAGATGTAGAGAAAAGAAAGCCAACCTTTGATCATGAATCTAGGTGGATGCCTGCCGTTAATATTTATAATAATTATGCAGTTTTATACTTCTTTATATATCAGCTACACAAGTTCTATTCAATTCATAGCTGATTGAATTATTAGTTATTGATAATTACTAAATATTTATATGCATTTTTAAGAAACATGGTTTCACCAAAAGAATTCATCAGTTATCCACATATGAATTAGTTCAAATATTACCTATCTCGAGAGGCAAATTCATTTTGGTAGGGGATTGAACCAGGGCCTTACACATGCTAAGCAAGGACTATACCCATGAGCTATATCTCTAGCCTTTCGATTTTTTCTATTTCATTGTTTACTTCTGACTACTCCTACATTATCATGTCAATTAATATCCTGTATTATTAATTCTATCTACCACTGAAATTGGAGATTTGTCTATATGCTGTATAATACCAAGAAATATCACCTGGTCAAAGAATGTAAGAAATGCATGAACTATGGCTTTTTAATAAAATGTGCCTCATCTTGCATTTGCTATTTATTTACTACCTACTGTTTATTTATCATTGTGCTAAGTAGATTTGCCTACTATCATTTCAACACTACTCCAAATCATCTGCCGTTACCAACATGTTACATACAAAAGAAAGCAGAAATTCTCAGGTGTTCTGCACCATGGTCACAGTCACAAGTAGATTAAGTGGTTATGGCTATAATCCTAACCTAACTCCATCCACCTGTGTACTCTGGAGTTGGTTTAGAGGGAGTACTTTTCTGAGAGTGCCTTTCATGAGAAAGCCCATGGATTGACTGTGAACTTCATCTGGGTTATCTCAAGACATGTTTAATTTCATTATTATTTAAATTCTAATTAACAGGCAACAATTAAAATAACATATAGTCTCTTTTCCTATATCATCATCCAATAAAACAGACAATTTTTTCAAAGAGATAAAATAGTACATTTTCTTTTTTAGTGAAACACAATCACATGACAGTTTCATTCCAGAATAAGTTAAACACAGCCTTTCTGCCTACCAACCTCCCAAACTTACAAATTTCCACTTGAATTTTGTTATATTACATCAAATCCGAGTGTTTCAGCTTACATGCTATGAACAGTTCAGAGATATAGCTCTAAAATGTCTAATCACTCCAAAACCTAAAGCTTTTTTCAAGCTTTCTTTCAAATCATCCCATGAGGGATAACCTACTAGTCATGTTTGAGGTTTGAGCTTTATTCTATACCCATCAGGATGAATGGCTTTATCCACTAAATTGTACAAGGGATTAAGAGTTACACTTTGTTGTTTCTTTTGACATGCTTCAGTCAAGTAGATGGAAAGCAATTCATAAGAGAGAACTCACCCACTGTGACATACTGAAGAGCCAGAACACTGTGGAGCTGCTTAAATTTTATCTATTTTTCTTTAGCCCACACTGTTTCCTATAAAGAAATCCCTTACTTTTCTCTTCCCTTGTGATAGAAACCACTGTGCTGAGTAGAAACTTCATTTGATGACTCTCAGAACTAGTTTATTTTTATTGTTCAGTTAAATGTTCTAGGAAGAATCAAAATGACATATTTGAAATATAAAATGAACTAAAAGTAGGAGTTCTGCTTGAACATTTCCCCTACACTCAAACACTTGCAGGCACTCATATCTCTAAGGGATGATTTTGGGTTTGGGAATTTAGAACTCAAAACGGTTCTTTAGTTCTACATGTCAAATTTCAAGTGTATTTTTTTTTGAAAAGTAACATACAAATAAAAAGGGTATAGACTGACCTATGTACCATCATATTTGATCCATTTTCCAAATGATTTCATTGAGATTTTAATTTTTATCAAATAATCAGAATCTAGTCTTCAATAATCAGAAATTAGTCTTCAATAATTTTCTTCCTAACATCACTATAGTACTTGAGATTTTTATTTTTATTTTCCAATGATATGCTTTTTTTGTCTGTTTTGCAAATATGTGCTTCAGTAACATCAAAGTTTTCTGATATAATCTTTTAGCTTTTATCTATTCAGAAATGAATGCATTTTGAAATCTCTTCATAAAACATGCTTTTACATGCTGTTTTATAGCCAAATCAGAATTATTTTTCCTCTTGTCCTTGAATTAATGATTTAACAATACCATTATTATTATTTATTTAAATCTTTTAATAACTGGGAAAAATGCATTGTTCAACATTTTTTGCATTCTTTAACCAAATGTTTATGTAAATAATAATAACATTTAAGCCAGGCATAGTGCTACTCTCCTGTAATCCCAACAGCTCTGGAGGCTGAGGTAGGAGGATTGTGAGTTCAAAGCCAGCCTCAGCAAAAAAAGCAAGGCACTAAGCAACTCAGTGAAACCCTGTCTCTAACTAAAATACAAAATAGGGCTGGGGATGTGGCTCTGGAGTCAAGGGCCTCTGAGTTCAATCCTCAGTACTGCCCCCAAAATGATAATAACATTTGATATTCAAAATTGATTCAAATTGAACATACCTTATGACCAGCTGCTTTTCCTATGGAGTCAAGCTTTTGTTTAAGTCTGAGCAAAGTCAGGACATATAGTAACTGGAGGAGGATCCTCAAACTAGACAGTCCTCAGTTCAAATTCCAAATCTATAACCTGTTCACTGCATGATCTTCAGACAAAATATAACCTCAATTCATTTATTTGTCTAATTGGGATGAATAGTGCATGATTTCCAAAGTAAGAATTAAATATAATTCATATGTTTTGTGTCTTTTCCAGTGCCTGAAATCAATTAAGGGTCAGTCTAGTCACAAATCCATGTTAAAACTGAGGCTCAAAGAAATTGAGACATTGCTAGCCTTTGTATAAATAGTTATTAATAAACAAGTATAGGACAAGTAAATGCACTTATTTACTAGACTGGTGTTTCTACATATATATTTTATAGTTATTTATAAATGAAGGATAACATAAAAAATAAGAATTTTTATTTGATGAAGAGAACTTAATACAGGAATCATCAGTTTACTTTTGACTTTCATTTTAAAAGTGTATTTCTGTTGTTAAAAGCACCAGATCACATCCAGGTCACTTTTAATAAAGAGTAAACCTGTACTTTTCCTGTGCAATTCCTTGTTTCTTCCTTCTTCCCTTTTCTCATCTATCAACTAATCATTTATTTTCTTCACCTCACAATATCATTTGCACCCTGTCAATAAGCCATTTTGTTAGGGTGAGGCAAAGGCTAACATGGTTAAAGGGACCCTTGCCTCAAAATGCTCAATCTCCTAATACCTGATTTGAGCAGGAGTTATGGGTTGGAGTTGGAACAGTTGTAGAGAATTGAAGATAATATTTATCAAAGTCTTTCAGAATGCCTGAACTTTACATACCTTTGCATGGGTTTTCAAACTTGAAACATCCAAGAATTATTTCAAATTTTATACATTAGGAAGTGGGACTTAATGTGGTTGTAGAAGTTGGTTGTGATTCTTCAATAAGTGGCAAACCTGAAGTATAAAAACAAATTTAGCCTCTCCAAATATGTTATTTTACTATAAGTCAATATTACATTCTAAGATGTCAATCACTTATCACCTATGCCTATATTTACATAAGTTCTATGTTAAAATTACAACCCACAGAATGTGCATTTCTGGATATTGAATTTTTTTCTTAAATACTTGCATTTAATTATTATATATAACCACATTAATCAAAACATATTTGACTAAAGTGATATATATTTATATACTCTTTACATACATTATGTGTTTAGACCTCATGTGAGCTGTACTCCATTTGTGTTCAATAAAAAATAAAAAATAAAAAAATAAAGGCAAAAACTGAAGTTAAAAAAAAAAAAATATGTGAGCTAACTGCTGCCAAAATAATCAGGTCCAAAGAAGAAAGGTCAGTTAAATCCTGACATCAGTATTTAACAGGGAACAAGTCTAAGCAGTGAAGACAGTGGTGAAATTGCTGAAATGCAGGGTAATAGTGGAAACAGGTAAGATGCAGAACCAGAAGAAGCATCAAACAGATATCTCAATATGGTAAATGATGTCGGAACAAGTCATTCGCATAGTTCTGAAATTTTGCAAACTGCCTTGGACATTAGATGCATTCCTATAGCCTTCATTGTTTAATGACAAAGGGGAGCATCCGATAAACAAAGGCAAAACAAGTGCTAGAAATGTTGAGGTCACCTCTGGTAGGAGTAGTTTGGGAGGTTAATAATCTCAGTTATTTAATGTTCCCTTTCTTTTTAATATCGTATACTTTAGGCCAAAATTGTAATATTATTCACCATAGTTACAACTTTCACTTCCATTTCTCTGAATCTCACTCCTATCTACCACCATCCAGTAAAGAGACACATTCTTAATGTGCAGGCAGAAAAGATTTCATTAACTCTAGAACAAGTCAGAATTGTTTTTTGTAACTAGAAGGTACTCAGACTATAATGTCCTCAGGGCTCTTATTCTAAAAGACAGAAGAGAAGCTGGTAAGGAGAGTCCACCAATCCATCAAGCACAAGCTCCTGTCAATGGTATACTTTGTGCTTTCCAAAAAGACAAACGATAGTGAAGCTATAAAGAGTTTCTTTCTTTGTTTAACATTAATTTCTTTCTTCATCTACATTATTCATCTCTTGGAAGTTAACCTTCTGGACTCTCCCTGGTCAGTGAAATTGTTATCATCTCTCATAGACCAGCTGAATTGTTCTCACCTACATAATAGTTTTCTGTCCATTAGCATATGCACTGTCCCTCAGAAGAATGGTATTTATGGTATACTTCGTACGTACAATGATTTATGGCTTTTTGCCATTTAAGATAAACAGACAAAATCCATTAAAGCACATTGTTATGGCATACAGGGCCCTGAAGTGTCCTCTCTTGGATCCTAAGCTTTGACATTTCCTTATTGAACATTATCCAAGAACCAAGTCATAACTCTTGGTGTTCTTGCATCTTTTAAAGGTCAACTTATCTCTCTTTACCCACAGTAGTCCTGTTCAAACAGGGTAGCACTGGATACTCTCCCTATCTCCATGAAATCTTAGCTGAAAACACACATGTGCACATGTGCACACGCATGCACACGCACACACACACACACACAGTTTCAGGTCTGCAGTCATCACTTTATTGTAAATTTCCTGATATCAAGAAAATGTATTATTGCACTTTGCACAACATAGTTACTTGCTGAAAGAGTGAATCTCTGCTTAAGAGTTTATATTTGAAAATCCACTTTGAGCTCTTAAACTAGATTTTATATTACCCAGAGTCTAGAGTATTACTTAGTGTATAATAAGCCTTGACTAATATTTGATGTTTTAGAAAAAACCAAATAGACTTTTCTATAGTTATGAAAATGTATATCTCTAGAAAAACACCTTAAACTTCTCTAAATTGAAAGCAATCTCTTTCATCATTTTCATACTCTTAACATCTATAACAATTTAGACTTTCAATAAAAGCCCATTAGATTGGATTGAATTTGCTGCCAATCATTCTCTTAAATGTCATTTGCTGTACACCCACAGGATACTTAGATTTCCATTAGAAGTTTATCTTATTTAAATCCTTTTCACAACATAAACATATTTTGTAAAAAGTGCTGATTGTGTGACTTCTATTGAGACAAATAAATGCTGCATATTACAGTCCTCATTGCACACTTGAATTTAAAAAGAAATCTGGAGAGCCTTCTAAATTAAACAAAAGAGTTTTTCTTCCATATTGTTCAGCATAAGAAAAAAAGGTGGACAGATGTTAAAAATTATTAACAATAAATTTCAGCATTCACATTTTATAATGCAAATTATCCAATAATTACTAACATGTCATTTGCTATGATAGAGTTATTAAAATTTTAAAAGCCAGTTGATTTAGTGGTTTAAAACAAGATTCATGGTCTGGGCAGGGTGGTACTTCAGTAACTAAGTGCTTGTCTATACAAGGCCTTGGGTTCAAACCAAAGCACCATTAAGAGAAAAAAAAAAAAAAAGCCAAGATTTATGACAAAACAAAGTGTCAGCCAGTAAAACATCACACAGTTTCTTTGTGGCTGGTATTTCATCACATTTTCCCCATTTTCCTGTGTTTTCTGTAATGAATGAATGGAGTTCAATGTCATTTGTCAATAACAATACCAGTAAGTGAAGTGGTGGACTCTCAGGTATTCTAATACCCAATTTCCCAATGACACTTCCTGTTTTTGTGTGTTGGGGGGAATAGTGGGTATTGAGCCTAGGGTTGGTCTACCTCTGAGCTACATTACCACCCTTTTTTAAATTTTAATTCATTAATTATTTTTGTTTCTGGGGTTTGAAACTAGGCTTACTTGTCTACTGAGCCATGATTCCCAGCCCTTTTCATTTTTTATTTTGGGACAGAGTTTCACTCCTTTTTATTTTTTATTTTAAGACAGAGACTTGTTAAATTGCCCAGGTGGGTCTCAAACTTGTGATCCTCCAACTTGCCTTATTTCTGACTCAGCTCCCAAGGAACTGGGGTTACAAGGGTGCACTACTGTTTCCTGCCCTACTTCATTTATTTGAATACAAGGTCACTTATATTATCAAATTTCTATGGATTGTTTCGCACAGAACAGTGCCTTTGAAAAAATATGGGTTGATATTTATATGCCAAATTTATTTAATCAAAGGCATAATTAACATATATATTCTACTAATAAGTAATTTGTATTTCTTTGAAAAAGTATATTCATACTTTTATCCATTTTAATATTTTAATATTTTCTAATGTCTTTTATAAAGCTGAACTTTTCCATATAGATAATAAAAATTTGAAGCTGTATTGACATGAAAATAATATTAAACAAATTTGGATTTACAGATGTATGATTTTTAAAATATTTTTGTATTTAATATTTAAATTTATGTGTGGATATGCATTGTATTTGTATTCATCTTCCCTTGTGATAGAACAAAATACATACAAATTAAAAGATCTGTTATAAAGAAGTATGGTATTAAAACAATAAAAATAAAAAACATATACCTTATGCTACCAGATCTATCCAAGAAATGTTTTGAAATTCAATGGCAATAAATTTGTCTCCCTATGTGAGAAAAAGCAAATGAGATAATAATAGGTTTCTTACTCTTAGGGTTTCTTAGAAGCAATCAAATGAATGAGGATCTTTGAAGACAGGATGTAAGTAGCAATGAAGAGCAAATACTTCAGAGTCAATTCTATGTGTTCAAATCCTAATTCTGGCACTTTGAGGTTAGGTGGCAGTGGCTGAGGGTTTTAGATTTTCACTTTCTCAGTTTCCTCTGTTATAAATAGAGATAACATATATTATTTTCCTATACATTAGTACAGGTAATATATGCAACATAGAGAATACTATGAAGCATCAAATAAGCTCTCTACAAGTATTTGATTTTTTAAAAATTCTCCCACAACAAACTTAGTGGAAGTAGACCAATGAGGAGTACGTAATGGTTCTGATAAATACTGGAGTTGAGATGGGTCACTGTGAAAGAATAATCCAGTTCCCAAACCGAGGAGGCTGCTTTGCACATACCCTTCTAATACTGATTCAAAATTCAAGATTGTCTCCAGACTTTTTCAGGAAAAATAGTTTTATAGGGATCTAGAGGAGAAAAGTCTTGGTTCAATAGAAATTTTTAGTATTATTTCTAACCCTAATTGTATAAGAGAATATATCAGAATCAAAAGACTAGTATTCTTTGGTATTGGGGTAGAAGTTCAAACAAAGCAGGTGAGCCAATGATTTCATGTAACACTGATAACAGTAATTCCATTCACAACAGGCACAGATGTGTACACATATACATATATACACATTTACATACATATATACATACATATGCATATGTATGCACACACACACACAGTTGTGCATCTGTGTAAGATACTTAGGAATTAATCTAAGATGGTGAAGACCTGTAGAAATGAAAGTTATAAAACACTGAAGAAGGTCATTGAAGAAGACATTAGAAGATAGAAAAACCTCCCAACTTCATGGAGTAGGATAATAAATATTGTTAAATGGCCATATTACCCAAAGCAATCTATAGATCCAATGCAATTCTCATTAAAATATCAAAGTCATTCTTCATAGAACTAAAAAAAAAAAAGAAATCCTAAAACTCACATGGAAGCAAAAAGACCTCAAATAGCCAAATAAATCCTGAGTTAAAAGAACACTGGAGGCATCAAAATACCTGATTTCAAAACAGACTACAGAGTTATAATCATAAGAAAAGCATGGTTTTGATATAAATTAAGACCCATAGATCAATGGAGCAGAGTAAAAAACACAGAAATGAATCCCTCATCTTCAGCCAACTGATTCTTGACAAAAGAGACAAAAACATACACTGGCAAATAAACAGCCTCTTCAAAAAGTGGTGCTGAGAAAAGCATATATTTTCATGTAGAAATCTGAAACTAGACCCATATCTCTCAACATGTATAAAAATCAACTTAAACTGCATTAAAGACATTAATAGAAGACCTAAAGCTTTTACACTACTGGAAGAAAATATAATGCAAACACTTCAAGTTATTGGAACAGGCAACAATTTCCTGGATAGGACTTCAACAGATCAGGAAACAAAGGCAAGAACTAACAAATGGAGTCACATCTAATGAAATGTTCCTACACAGCAAAGGAAACACTCAGGAAACTCAAAGAGACAATATACAAAATGAGAAAAATATTTACCAGTTAATCTACTGACAAAGTATTAATATTCAGACTACATAAAGATCTCAAAAAACTTAACAAAAAATCCAATCAGCAAATGCACAAATGATCTGAATAGACATTTCCCAAAAAAATGAAATATGAGAGAGACTTTTCCAAAGAGGAGAGTGTCCAGAGCTGGTGCCCAAGGGAGTTGGGGTGTCTTTCTATTTTTATAAATTTCAGTTTCCTTTCTTCTTGTGTCCCCTCCTCCCATCCTGCCAAAAGGTTAGTAAAGGGCAGGAAAGGAGCTGCCCAGGTGTACTCATTAACAACTCCTTGCGGGGAAGAACAATTCCCTGGAAATAGGTAACCTTGGCAACAGGTTTTGAGTAGGAGGAAGTATTCTGGAGGTACGAACATTTTATTTCCTTTTGAATTAGTCTCCATCTCCTGACCCAATCATTCATTATCTATGCTATCTGTCCTTTGCCTGGTCTCACTTTTAGCCATCAGAGAAATGCAAGTCAACACTACAATAAGATTTAATCTCACCCTGTTGGAGTGGCTTTTATCAAACAAAACATAATAACGCTGGTGAGGTCATGGGGAAAATGGAACACTTAAACACTTATGGAACTCTTATTCCCACTATCAGTGGGAATATATGTGGGCCCTTCTGGAAGGAGGCCTACATGACATTCTGTCAGGAAATAGACATGCCTGCCAGGCCACTCGGGAACTGGGGCCACATCCTCCTCTCCTGTGTTCTGTGAATATGGTGTTCTCTTGTGGTCTGTAAACAGTTCTTCTGTGGTCTGTGAACCTGTCACCTTCTGTGTGCACACGGTTGATTTTTGCTTTCTGTTACCAACCAATAATCTGCCAAATAGGCTAGTAACTGCTTACAAAAGTCTTGAACTTTAAGATGTATGACTACTGTGGGAAGCCATTCTTAATCAACAGAATTAGACTAGGCTGAGCCATGTGACACAGAGGCCTGGCTTCTAGGAACTGCCAGGAGGGATGTGGCACTGTATGGGAGTGGTTCCCTGTTTCCTTACGGAATTTTCTCTAAAGAGAATGGCTCCCCTAACTCCACCTTATCCTGTCCATCACAGAAGAAGCTCCTCCAGGTCCTTGTCCCCTTTACCTGTCTATATATAAAAGAGAGTTGGGTTACTCCAGGTTGTTGTTGTTGTAAGAGGCCAAAGCTGGTATAGCCAGACCCATCATGCCCCTTTAATTTAAAAAGAGTATTGGCTATTGTGTGTTTATTGAGCAGATAAGTTTTTTGGGTAATAGATAGAAAAACCACCAATATACTCCTTTGGCAGTTAACCCTTTTCTCCTTCATTCAAGATGTGGCAGAGAGGACCCTCACAGGCTAGCTTAACTGCAGGCATATAAAAGACAGTGTTATACACAGTAAAGACAGAAGCAGCTTCCTATGTGACAAGTACTCCATCTCTCCCGAATAAAGGTCTTCTCCTCAGATCTTGGTGTGCGAGTCCTTGACTGAGTCTCCCAGAGTTGCTAGCATCCCCTCCATTGTTGCAGACCCTGTGCAACAAACACAAGTACATTCACTATGGAAAATAATATTGAGGTTCTGAAAAAAAAAAGGTAAAAATAGTACTAGGATATTATCCAGCTATAACATTCCTGGGAATATGTCTTAAAGGAATGAAGTCAGCACAAGGAAGAGACACATGCATACCCATATTTATTGTGGCACTATTCACAATAGCTAAGATATGGAATCAGCCTAGGTGGCTGTCAACAGATGAATGAATAAAAGAAATATGGTACATATAGAATGTAATATTTTTTAGTCAAAAAAGAGAACAAAATCCTGTCATTTGCAGTAAAATGGATGGAACTGGAAGACATCATATTAAGTGAATTATCTCATGTTCTCTCTCACATGTGGAAACTAAAAAGAGAAAGAGAGGAAGTAAGTAAGGAAGAAAGAAACAATAAAAGAAAAAATAACCCAATGGTCTGAAAGTAGAAAAGTGACTATTAGGGTCTGGAGAAGGGGTCAAGAGGAAAAGGGGAAAAGAAGTGCAGAAGAGGATGGGCCTTAACCTAATCAGTACATTAATCCCTAATAGGGTGGTAACCATAGGCAGGTAGTGTGTGGCTACAGAAGCTGGGTTGGTGGGGCATGACCTCAGCATTTCTATATTGTGTCCATGGTGAGGAGAGTGTCTTTTCTGCTTCCTGGTGCCCAGTCCCCAGCTGCTTTTCTCAAATATACACTTCCACCATGATGTTCTACCAAACCTCAGTGTCTGAGGATGTAAGCCATCTATAGATTGAGAACTCTGAAACTGTGAACCCCAAAATAAACTTCCTCCTTTAATTGTTCTTGTCCAGTCTTTTGGCCACAGCAGCAAACAAACAAACAAAAACACACAAAAACTGGTTAAATCAGTGTATGTGTAGAAACACCACAGTGAAATCCATTAACTTGTTTAATTAATATGTGTTAATAACAACAGAGAGATGGGGAAAGGTGATATTGGTATTAACTACCAATAAGTATGAGGGCTTTAGTGATGAAAAGTATATGTGTGTGTGTGGTTTGTGTGTGTGTGTGTGTGTGTGTATAAAGTAACATTTAAATAACATTATTTCCTCATTTATCACTTGTTTATGGTAAAATATTTTATTCTCACTTTGTAAAATATACAGCACATAATGTTATCTGTAGGTATCCTACAGTGTAGTAGCACCCCTGAGTTTCCTGCTACTACTTACCTATAGAGTAGTATTCCCCATCCCTAAAAACTTAAAAATAAGTTTCTGAGCCTTTTATTTGAAAATGAAGTCATTCCCAATGTTCTTGCTATAAAGGCAAGCTTTTCTGATTTAGGAGGCTTTGGATACTATTATTTAAGGGAAAAACACCTTTTCTACTTTCCTTTCATTTACTTTTCTTCCTTCAATAATTTCTTTATCTTTCTCCTTCCTTCCTTCCTCCTTTTCTTACTATTTCCCTTCTTTTCTCTTTCCTCTATGTTTGCTTTCTTTGTTTTTCATTTAGCAAAGAAGACAGAATATATATATATAAATGTAAATCAGCCACAAAAAGCAGCAGGCACTTATGGAGCTACATGCAAGTGCTACCAAATAGTTATGGAATAGTTACCTTAAAATTCATGATAACCATTAACATAAAATGTAGAATACATTTGTGCTCTTCAGTAATTTAATAAGATGGGTGTAACATTGACTCCTCCACACAAACATTAGAAAAGTACTACATAAAAAGTAGTCATTGCAGGCCAATATCATTTATGACAATGGTGAAAAAATATTTTAAAAACTTACAAGTGAAATCCAAACACCCCTTTTTCTGTTTGTATGTATTTAATTATGTGCACAAGTAGGCATGTATGCAAATGTTTATAATAAACCAGGATCAAATGGAATTCACATTAAAAATTCAAGAATAACATAAGAAAATCTATAAAAATACCACACTGACCAGATTGTTTTGAAATATCTTCAAAAATATAAAAAAGGCACACTTTGTATAAAACTTAAAAGGATTGTGAGTAAAACTACAATCTGCTCATTAGATAAGAATATAGATACATACAGATATAAATATTGATGATGTTGATTACCTATAAAGCAGGAAGACAGGTAATGAATTTAACCTATCAGATGTAAAATGGTTCCTCAATTATAATGATCATAAATTGTGTTCTTGCTATATGGAAATTTGTGTATTTTATCTTTTACATTCTTTGTATGTCTGTAATAGTCAATAATAATGTTGAAATTGTTGAATTCATGAGTCTTTTGTGTGGGTTCTGTTTTCTAATTTTCCAGTCTAATACCTTTACATGTGCTCAGCAGTTTTCAATAATAATACATAATTTTCAAAGCTACTTAACATTTTACACATATAATAATGTTAAAATTATGTATTTTATACACGTATCTTGAGATAATTAAAAGAAATAATGGTAAACAAAATGTTCACATTTCTGAAACAAGAATAAACGTGAGTAGATTTTCCTTCTGTACATAAACATGACTATTTCTTTTCTTGATAGAATGAGTTATTATTTGACCAACTGGAGAAAGAGACCTTCTTAATAATTTTCATTTCATTCCGAAGAAATGTCATCATAGACTATGAAGAGGATAAAAGACAAAGAATGAATATATGAGTGGAAGTAATAGCTAAAGTTCCAAAATGAGAGAGTAAAACAAAATCATCGCGAAATGATAAAGAAAGAAACTGAATAGTGGGCAGGGAACTTTGAATGAGACATAAAGCGCCAGTGTGAATAGATGGAAAATAAAATAAACAAGAAAATAAAATGGAAAGAAATGAAAACAGATAAGAAAGTAACATGCAGAATGCATAAAAATCTTAGTGGCACATACCCACACATAAAATCACCTAAGTAGTAAATGAGCAAAAGAACCCAAAGACAGTTCTCAAAAGAAGAAATATCAATGGACAAATACACGAAGAATGTTGGGCATCCTAGTCCCTCTCACGTCCCACATGGGTTAGGGAAAGGGTTCCCATTAGAGAGATGGGCTGCCTGTGAAGTAAGAGCTACGAAAGTAGAACCACAAAATAGACACAAAAGACCAGAAATATATTTGAAATATATTTGAAAAAGTGGGAGCAGTGACTCCTTAAGCCGACCAGAGGGGTGCTATGGCTTCTAACAAAGATGGAGCCCCCACTTGCTTTATTTATAGCGGTACAAATCAAAGGGGATTGGTAAATATAAGGTTTCAGGGTGGGAGAAGTCTTGTCTCAGAGCTTGCTTCTTCAGGGAAACAGGATATGGTTGAGGGTAAAGCAGGCTGTTTGGCTCTAGGTGGTCACTCCCATCTCAGGCTGTACTTGAATGTGAGCGGTGAGCTAAGACGGATGCCATGTGAATGGGACGTTCCCAAACCAGAGGATTCTGACTGGGAGTTCCCAAAACCAGGTTTCCCTTCCTAATGGCTTGAACATCAGCTCAGTTCTCGTACAAGGCTCATGGATGGCTTCCTGCATCCTAGCAATCAAGGTCATGCAAATCAAAACTACATGAGATTTCATCTCACTGTAGTTGGAATGGCGATCATTGAGAATACAAATAATAAATGCTGGTGAGGATGTGAGGGAAAATGTACGCTCATACATTGTTGATAACAAAAATTAGTGTAATTATTCTGGAAAGCAGTAGGGAGAGGCCTCCGAAGGCTAGCTGGGAAGTGAATTAGAGCAAATTATATTCCATACTTTTATGATTATGTCAAAATTCATCCCAAGGTTTTATAAACTAAAGAGAATCGATTTTTAAAAAGACTAGAGATGAAACTTCCTTATAACCCAGACTTTCCCCTGCTTGATATTTACCCCAAAGAACTAAAATCAGCATACTAAAGTGATATAGGCACATCAATGTTTATTGGAGTACTATTTACAAAGGTCAAGTTATATAATTAGCCCAAGTGCCGATGAACAGATAAATAAAGAAAATGTGTTATACATACACAATGGAGTTTTACTAGGCCATACAGAAGAATGAAATTATGACATTTGCTTGTAAATACACAGAAGTGGAAAACATCATGCCAAGTGAAATAAGGTAGACTCAGAATGTCAAGTGTTGGATATTTTCTCTCGTATGCAGGAACTAGAGCAAAATAAGGGAAAAGGGGGATAGTGAATCCCATGAAAATGGAAGGAAAGGAGATAGGGAGGGAGGAATGGGAAAAGGGAGAAATGGTAGAATAAAACTGACCAAATTAAGCTATACATATATATGAATATACCACAATGAATTTCACATTTATATATACCTATAAGGCATTAATTTAGATAAATAAATAAATAAATTGAAGGAAGATCAGTAGAGTAGAGGAAGGGGAAAGGGGAGGAAGGTGGGGAAAAGAGGACATACTGGGGATTGAAGTGGAGCAAATTATATTTCATGCATGAATGATTATGTCAAAATGATGCAGATATTAACCTCAGCATCTTGGAAGGCTGAGGCAGGAGGACTGCAAGTTCAAAGTCAGCCTCAGCAACTTAGGGAGGCCCTAAGCAACTTCATGAGACCCTGTCTCAAAATAAAGAACAGAAAAAGGGCTGGGGATATGGCTCAGTGGTTAAGCACCCTGGGTTCAATGTCTGGTGCCAAAAAAAAAAAAAAAAGAAAAAGAGAAAGAAAAAGAAGGATGCAAACATTGCACTAATATATGTATGAAAAGTCCCTAGATATCTAGTTGAAGATGTCCAACGTTATTCAACATTATCGTTTATCATTTATTTATGCCAATGTTTACCTCTGTCATTAATTATTTCTAGTGGGAAAAAACATGGAAATAATGCATCTTCTGTAATGAGAACACATGAAGTCATTTAAATATATATATAAATATTCAGCATATGTATATATTCTTTTCAAAGCTGAAAATGTGGTTACTAAGATAGTATCCCTGGTAAATTGCCTACAATGCAGACAGGTACAGAGAAAGCATGTACAGCACTCTTGCAGGCAGTAGCACACAGTACTAAGAGTGGGAGTACACAGTGTGAGTAGGTAGTCTCATCACAGGTACAGTAGTTGGTAACAAAGTCAGTTCGTCAAGGTGATGTCTTACATAACCTAGCAGGTAACTGGAGCTCAGGGTCAGGGAATCCCAGAATCAGGCAAAAGAAATGTACTATATCAGAGTTCACATACTATCAGAGCTCACAGAGGTTGAGTGTTATTTCAAAATTTATCTTCCTATAAATTTATCTGTACTCATTACTAAACTGCATACTCAGAGATAACATCACATCTGTTTATTCTTATCTCTTCTATGTCATTTATATATAGCACTTAGGGGTTAGCATATAGAAGAGTGACATTTGTACATAGAAATCTTTTTTTAAGTAATGAAGCTGAGATTAAACTCTCAGTTGAATATTATTGAACAGAAATTTCTTATTTTTAAAATATTTTCCAGAAAGCAATGCATTAATGTTTGGGAAGAATAAGTTAGTAAAAGATGGAAATTCTTGAAATCATAGTCTGTATACTTGGACATGTGATTGAGTGGCAACAATTAGTGGTTTATGATGTTTTTCACAAAAGAACTGACTACAGCCTTATTTTCTAATGAGGGAGAGGAGATGACACAAATTCTCTCCTGGGTAGATAAACCATGGTCTCATTAAACACACACACACACACACACACACACTCACACTTACACACACCTCAGAGCACTGAAGAACCAGTATACTGTCAGAGGTACTTCTACTTAGAACCCAGCGTGGATGGCATAGAAATGAGACAGACAAGAAAATTGATCTGTATAATAAAGTGAACATATTTTACTTTTTTTCACTACCAGGACCTGAGGAAGAAAGTGAGGTATAAAGTCATATCAATGGTAAATAAAAGATTTAAATAAAAAAAAATTTAAGATGATTCGTATATAATTACTTACCAAACATTGTCCTAGCTGGATACATACCAGGAACCCACCCCCCAAAACAAAACTTCTGTCTCTGACTTATGTAACTTACATTCCTAGGAAAGGTAGAGAGTAAACATGATGAATAAGTGAATATATTCAATGTCAAAGGACGATATGTCATATGTAAGATTATTTTTTCCTATTGTATTATGCATTTCATTGATTTTGAAAGTCTTGTAAGTTTTATATATATACATATATATGTATAAACACATTAATTCTTCTAGTCATATGTAGTTTAAATGCTTTCCCTCAATTTATTCATTTTTTCTAAAGAAAGAAAATATAAAATTTGAATATTATTCTTCTGGTTAATAGTAGGCTCTACTTGCACAGAAAATTGATTAACTTTTCAAATCCTTCATACCTTAAAATTGTACACCTCTTACTAAATTGAGACTATGATGAGATGATCATAATCAACCATCAAGTACTTTTTTAATGTACTGTGTATAATAATACTGTAAAAGGAAAAAGGTGTCATATTTATTTGTTTTAATTCACTGACATTTAAGAGAGTGCTTCTGTGTTGATTTGGTAATATCCTTGTCAACAGGAAATATTTGTTGTTGTTACAGTCCACATGAAATTTCAACTACATCTTGCATTTTGTTTATTTTCTGTCAGTTCTAGAATGACTAAAAATAATCTTGTTTTCTTTGTTAGTTTCCATGAAAGCTAAGTAAAACAGCAATTTGAATGCATTATGATTGACATAATTCAGACAGGCAACATGCTGCTTTCTGACTTCTAAAAGGGTATGTGATTTTTACAACATTTAAGGAAAATTAGAGCTTTTAGAGTTATTGTATTTCCTCTTTAGCCATGCAAACTTGACATCTCCAACTGACTGGGAAATGGTCAATAGGAAATTGTATTTTAAAGAATTAGAGAAAAAATTAAGATTTAAGCAAGAAAATGTATGGTGCCTGCTAAAAAGCATTTCTCTAGGAAGCACAAATTAAATCAATAAATGATATAATTGTGTAAAGATAAAATAACTAAAAATGCATCTTAAGATATGAACAAGACTGTAGTTTAAAGTGTCCATTCATACCTGATCCTATAAATGAGAATTCTAGTTATACTTAGAACGCAATGACCATAGTAGGATCAGCAGAAGCTCAAGAAATCTTTGAGTTTTTACTTTATGAACACAATTAATCACAAGAGGCCTGCCTGTCAGGAAGAGGGTAGCACTATAGTGTAACTGGAGGATACTTAATGATATGGTCTGAGAATTTTCCAAAGTTTTGCAAATGTTTTCCCTTTGCAAAATGGATATACCACTCTTAGGATTTGGAGGTGAGGTGTTCCCCAAAAGCTCATGTGTGAGACAATGTGAGAGGGTTCAGAGGGGAAAAGATTGGGTTGTGAGAGCCTAAACCCAATCAGTGAATTAATCACTGATGGAATTAATTGAGTGGTAATTGAAGGCAGGTAGGGTGTGGCTTGAGGAGTTAGGGCATTGGGAGCATGACTTTGGGGCATATATTTGTATCTAGAAAATGGAATCTCTCTTTCTTCTTTCTGATCATCATGTGAGCTGCTTCCCTTTGCCACACTGTTCTGCCATGGTGTTAATCTTCACCTTGAGGCCTGAGGAATGGAGCCTACTATTTATGGACTGAGACCTCTGAAACTGTGAGACCCTGAATAAATGTTTCCTCCTCTGCAGTTTTCTGGTGAGGTCTTTAAGCTGCAGCAGTGAAAAAGCAGACTAAAACAACCACTTTTGATCTTCATACAAAATGCTCATCTCCAACACCTGACACAAAATTTCCTTTCTTTCTTATTTGTTTGTTTGTTTGTTTGTTTATTATCAGGAATTTAACTCAGGGGTACTTAACCACTGAGCAACATCCCCAGCCCTTTTTATGTTTTATTTTGAAACAAAGTCTCCACTAAGTTGCTAAGTCTGGCCTTGAACTTGGGATCCTCCTGCCTCAGAGTCCCAAGCCACTGGGATTACAGGAGTGAGACACTGCACCTAGCCTGATGCAAAACTGTCTGAACTAGATGATGATCTGAAAACTTTGAATTCTCTGTGTAGGTGCTTGGAAAATTAATGTTATGTGTTCTCTGAAAATAGATCCACAATACTGCATTAGCAAGGGACAGACAAGTGTACTATTTTAGCTTTTATAATGTTAATTCTAATCCACAATGTAGCAATATGTACCTTTGAATAATGTACCAAAATAGGAATTTTAGGACTCAGTTTGTCTACGATAGCATGATATTCTAGAAGCAAAAACTCTGAGATCAAGTAATAATTTTCAGGGAAGTAGAACCTAGATTTGTTCCTAAGCCAATGGTATATTTAATAAAACTTTACAAAGCAGTGCTGTTAGACTTTATTATTTTTACCTTTTAAAGGTTTTTCTCAGAGTATTTTTATTTTATCAGGAAAACAATTTGTCAGCCAGTGGAAGAAGTTGTTGTAGCCTATACCTGCCTTCACAAAAAAGTAGGGTTAAAGGTAGTGGTGACAGAAATGGCATAACAGCAGCTTCAATGACAGTAACATCAGGGAAAGGAGCAATTTTTTCTTTCTTTTTGTTTTTGATATTATAATAAATGACAGATTTTCAGTGCCAGATGCTTTTGTCTGCAGATAAATGCCTTTATTTCATACAGAATCACCCAGTCAAATCTATAATTTGACTTTGAATTTCAAAATCCCAGCTATCGCTTAATAGCTTGTTTTATGTTTTGTTTTGTTACCTTGGATATTATAATTCTTTAAATTTCCCCAGTACTTGTAATGACAAAGAGAGCAATAACATATCCTGGCTCATAAGGGATATGATGACTAAATTAGAAAATATTTAAAGTACTTGTAACATGGTCTGACATGTATGAAACACAGGGAAAAATTGACTTTAAAACCCTTTCTCCTTAATTAAAGACACTAACATTTAGAATGTTTAATATTTTATGTCACATTAATATCAAGCTGAAAAACCAGGATTTTTGCTATGTTTCATGATCCTAGAATACCAGTTGTTCCTCCAATAGTCAGGCAATGGCAAGCATGAGAATTATGAATCACTTAAAATTCATCCAGTTCAGCTATTGTTTTATAATTTGGTTTACAGTCATCTTCATAATGGAAATCTTCATAATGGAAATAAAGGAATTAAAAGAACATTTCAGGGTCCCATATGGAATAAGAATAACTCATCACACACTGAACAGTTGACCACAAGTGCAAACACACAATGGGTTACAGGAAATATATAGTATGATCCTGGTGTGAACTTAAAATGATTTGGAACTAGGGCAATAACCCACTTCAAATTAATACAGGTAGACCATTTGGACTATCTGCATCTACATTAATTTTCTGTCTTCTCATTCACAATGTCTCCTTGTAGACACTTTTTAAAAATTAAGTATTTTGGAGTTTTAAGAGTCTATGAAACTATGTATAATGCTTGAGAATAAATAATATGCCCGAGGTCACACAGTGAGAAATTGAAAAGTACTATACTTAAACCCAGGAATTTTGACTCTAAGCCCAGTACTTTTTAATGAAACTATCTTCTGTAATGGAATTACTCTTCAAAAGCCAAATTACTGACTTTTGGGAAATCAAGGATGTAACAAAATTGGATACTGTATACAAAGCTGTATTTTGGCATGTTTAACTTTTCCAATAAATATGTAAATAGCTCTCTTTCAATTAGCAACAGTGAAAATGGTTGTGAGGTAACTTCCCAGTTGTCGTTTTCTCATGTCTTAATCTGGGCAACCTAGATCTTGCTAACATATTTGAGCTACTATTTGTGGGTGCTCAAGCTCAAGTATTTTATTTATGGATGTGTGCGTGTACATCAACAGGAGTTGCAAGAGTGACAATCGAATGACTTGAAATCTCTCTCAATTACAAAATATTAAATTAACTTCCTGTCTAATTAAAAATCTGAGAGGACACATTAGTTCACCAATACCTATATCCTTTTCTGCCTTGAGGTATTTAAAGGTCAAGCTTAAATTCTCTTTCTTTTTCCACTTCATTAATCTTTACCTTGTCTTTTATTGTCCCTGTAAAACAAACATCCTCTACACAGATGCTCCAAGAAATGGGCATTGTGGAAGGTTTTGAATGTAATGGTAAAGCAGTATAGAGATGCAGTCATCTCTCTGCTGAATCAGAAAGATTGGTAAAACTATTTTACCATTTTCAGTATTTTTTCATAAACTGTTCACTTGCTAAGAACCTTATACTATTCCATTTTCATAGAAACACTCAACATTGGATTTAACTATTCTTCTCATGTTGAATAAAGGAAAGGAATCATTAGTTAAATAACTTTCTGAATTTCTTAAGTAACTAGCAAAGCCAGGATTTAAGCCCTGTTGGGCCAATTTTGAGTCCTTGGTCTTAGAACACTGCAAAGCATTCCATACACCTTGACAGTATACCACTTCTCTTCGTACTAAGATGATATTGGCCAGCTTTTAGCCTTTGCTCTGAAAGTGCATTTGGCATGCAGTAATAGATTATAAAAGATTAACACTGTCTATTTTAATTTTTTATCCTGGTTTAATGAGGCTTAGAAGATAAAGTACCTTGTAAGACTTAAACAGTAGAATAATCAATAAGCATAGTTGTAATATTCACAATAATGGAAGGCCACAACCATCATTTTTATTTGAATCTAATGTTAATGTTTCACTAATGAGTCTAAAGCACTGTTTATATTTATTATTCGACAGACTTATAAAATAATAATCTTTAGTGATAAAATTAAATATCTACCCAAAATAATCTTTTGTTTTGCTTAAGTTTATCTATTCTCAAACAGAATAGAAAGGTTGAAAGGTCTAAGGTTGACTATAAAAATCATTTTAAAAATTTTTATTATTTTTTCTTTTTCATATTGACTATAAAAATCTTAACAATGAATCATTTTGTGAATGAAATTTTAAGGACCCAGGTGCAGTATGAAGTTGAGCATAGCTGTTTCTGTCTATGATGTGGTTATGCTGCATTGAGTCACTGCACTTTATCAGAGATTCATGCCTACTGCCCATACTCATACTGGTAAAGCATGATCATCTTGCTGTATTAAAGAAATAGAGATCAGAATCAAAGGATTTGTGGAAGCTAGAATCTGTGAAATAGAATAGTGAAGAGGAGGGAAATACCTAAGTAAAGAGATCCAGAAATCCTGCTGGGTGTAGTGGTGCACACCTGTAATTCCAGCAGTTCTGCAGAATGAGGAAGGAGGATGGGAGGTTCAAAGCCAATTTCAGCAACTTAGGGAGACTAAGCAATTTAATGAGACACTGTCTCAAATTAAGAAATAAAAAGGGCTCAAATGAGGCTCAGTTAACCATTCAGTTAACCAGCATCCCTGAGTTCAATCCTTGCTACCACAAAAAAAAAAAAAAAAAAGAAAGGGATCCAGAAATCTGAAAAGATATTTGAGTCTGTTGGGAAATCTAAGATTTGCATGCACAGGGTGAAATTCTAGGAGACTGGAAAGAGTAATCAAGAAATATATGTTGAATAGCACCCCACACTGGACTTGGAAGTTTCAAATTCAGGGCAGAAAGTCCTCAAAAATAGCAACAGCATTCAGAAGAGGCACTAGAAGAGTTGTGCCTTAGTAATACAGTTAATGTAACTGTGAAATCATGTAATTCTGCCTCCCACAAGAGTTAAAAACAAGACAGAAAGATGATGTTGTAGCTTAGTGATAGAGCACATTCTTAGCATAAGTCAGGCCCTGAGTTTATTCCCCAGTGCTGTAAATCTGGAATAAAAGAAGAAAGGAAGAAAGGGTCAAGGTGATCTGTGTGTAGATAAATTTACTTTCAGAACAAAATCATAACTCATTAAAGAAAAAAAATAACCTGTAATCCCAGTGATTTGGGAGACTGAGACAGGAGGATCAAGAGTTCAAAGCCAGCCTCAGCAACTTAGCAACGTGCTAAGCAACTCAGTGATACCCTGTCTCTAAATAAAATACAAGAAAGGGCTCAGTGGTTAAGTGCCCCTGAGTTCAAGCTCTGATACCAAAAACAAAACTAAATTAACTAAACTAAGCTAAACGAAAAAACTCCAACATTTAGAAATGTAGAAAATATGATGTGCAGCTTCTAATTTAAAATGTTTGACTAGATATATCAAATATTGGGCAACTTACAACTATAAGAAAAAGCAATAACCAGAAGGAACACTATATGTGATGAATTATGAAATTAACAGACAAGATCTCTAAAGTAGCGGCCAAGGTGGGGGTACAACTCAGTGGTAGAGTAGTTTTCTAGCACAGGTGAGGCTTTGGGCTGGATGCCTAGCATACAATAGTAGCAATTTTAAAAAGTAGATGTTATAAACCTATTTGCAGATTAAGGAAAATATAACAGGAATGAAGAAAGAATTGGAAGACTAACAAAACTAAGTGCAACTTCTAGATATGACCATACATGATGTATACTAAGCAATTCACTGGCTGAATTAACTGTATATTAGATATGACAGAAGAAAATAGTAGTTACCTCAACCATAATAATAGAATCTGTCTAATCCGAACCAGAAAGAGGAAAGATTTGAAGAAAAAAATTAGCAGAGATCCAACAACTGCTGAGACAGCATAAAATGATGTAACTCTGTGAATTTTGTAAGTCTTGAAACCTGAAGTGAGAAAATTAGAGATAGAACAAATATTTGAAGAAGGACTAAACTACTGCAAATTTGATGAGCGACAAGTAAAAATAGCCAAATATATAGTTGCACGGAGATATTTTAACATAGTTCCCAATAACTGATAAATCATCAAGACAAAATTTAAAACTTTGCCATTTATACTGGTTTTCATACAACAATTGTTATGCGGGAGGCCAGATACCAAATAAGAAGTTAAAATACCCTGAAACTGACCACTGGAGAGACCATGTATAGGTATTTGAAAGCCTCTGATGAGCTGCCAACAGAGCCTGCATCAGTTCACAGGTATGTGAGTGAGCCATGTTAGGCATTGGCCCAATTGATCCTTCAGGGATTTGTAACATTAGCCAGCATCTGGATATTATCCTCAAAATAAGCTCAATAAAATGTGTCAACCTGTGCTCTTTCCAAATTCCTGACCCATGAATT
>JAJEJO010004910.1:40629-52296 GCA_020662805.1 Glaucomys volans | reverse complement strand
TAAAATGTGTCAACCTGTGCTCTTTCCAAATTCCTGACCCATGAATTCCTGACCCATGTTTGAATTGCTTAATTTTGAGGTATGTTCTTATGCAGAAATTGATAATTAGGACAGTAATAATTTATAATTAAAAATTCTCAGCTGTGCATGTTGATGTGATCCCAGAAACTCAGGAGGCTGAGATGGGAGGATTATAAGTTTGAAGTCAGCCTCAGTAACTTAGTGAAACCCTATCTCAAAATAAAATAATAGAAAGTACTGGAGATGTAACTCAGTGGTAAAGTGCCCCTGTGTTCAATCCCAGTACAAAAAAAACAAAAAAAAAAAAAAAAAAAACCAACTCACATGCATGTGTTTTCAAACGTTAGGCTGAGATTGTGTTTTAACAGAAAAGGATGCTAATTTTTTAAAAATAAACAAATAAATGTAAGTACTATTTCCAAAAATCAGAATTAATGATCCATTTCTCCCTTATTCTGTGATATAAGCCTAAATTTGTTGTACAAACCCAATAAATACATGTCATGAAATTTTAAAAAATAAATGCATAAATGTAGAGGTCAATATCAATTTTGATCAAGATTGCAAAAATCCTAATCAACACATTTACAAACCATATCAAGTGGTAGATTACAGAAAGAGAGAGACAGAGATAGAGAGAGGATAGATATGCCATGGGTAAACTACAGTTTTTCCAGGAATGCAACATTGTTTTGACATTTGAAAATCAATCTGTAGAACTCAACATATTAACTGAATAAAGGAGAAAAATAGAGTAACTGAATAAAGGAGAAAAATAAATGTATTATCACTATATGTTCAACAGAATAAAATTCAAAATTCATTCAAGATAAACTGTGTCTTAGCAAATTAATATTCTTACATGTCTATTGAGAAAGTTATTAGATGTAGCTACCAGGGAAAACTATTATGACATTATTAGATTTGCACATATGTCTACCCAATAGCCCTAAATTTTTACTCGTAGCTTGACACTCAATTTCACATGCACATAAGCAATAAAATGCATATATACAATTTTTCTCAGTTCATCATTTAAAATAGTTTCAAAATGGAAATAATCCAAATGCTCTTCAACATTTGAATAAGTACTTTGTTTTATTCAAAATAAAATAAAACATAGCAATAAATATAAATATGTACCAGTAAGAACTAAGATAATATCATGAGCAAAGTATTGAATGAACAAGAGAAGACTAACCATATGATACCATTTTTTAAAAAAATTACCAAAATGATAACACTAATCTATAATTTTAAAATTCAAGATAGTAATTTTGTTTGAGTAGGAAAAGAGGGGTGGATAATTTAGAGGTGTCCTGAAGAGGCACGGGATATACTGGTGATGAACATTTGTTGATGTGTGTTTATGATTTCCTAGGAGTATTCATTTATTGACAATTGTTGGTAAGCAAAAAAATGCCCCATTCCCCAAAGATGATCCCAATTCCTAGATCCTGTCAATATGTTAGGTTACATGGAAGAGGCAAACTGAGGTTGCATATGGAATTAAGGTTACTAATAAACTGACCTTGAAACAGAAAGGTTACCGTGGATTATCTGGGTGTTATGGTTTAGATATCAGGTATCCCCCAGAATGTCATGTATGAGATAATGCAAGAAAGTTTAGAGATGAAATGATTGGGTTTTAAGAAGTTTAGCCTAATCAGTGCATTAATTCCTTAATAGGGATTAACGTGTTAGTAACTGTAGGCACCTAGCCTGAGGCTGGAGGAGGGGGATCCCTGGGGATGTGCCTCTGGGGTTTATATTTTGTTCTTGTTCAGTAGAGCTCTCTTTGCTTCCTGTTGGCCACATTCTAAGCTGTTTTTCTCCAACACACTCTTCTGCCATGATGTCCTGCCTTACCTCAGACCCTGTGGAATAGAGTCAGCCATTTTTGGATTGAAACTGTGAGCCCCAAATGATTTCTTCTTCCAATTGTTCTTGTCAGGTCTGTAAGTCACAGCAGTGAAACAGTTGACTAAAAATACTGGTTGAGGTAGGATGGGAGAAAACAACCCTTACAAATAGAAAAGAGTGGCAAGAGACTGTACCTCATATTGCTGTCTTTGACAATGGAGGAATGGTGCCCCAAGCCATGGAATTTGGATGGTTTCAGAACTTGAGAAAACAAAGGAAAAAGATTGCCTTTCAGATACACCAGAAGGAACACAACATACTGACCGTTTGATTTCTGCTCAGTGAGACCCATTTCTGAATTCTGATCTCCACAATTGGAAGATAATAACTTTGTCTTGTTATGTATCACTATACTCATGATAACTTGTTTTAACAATTGGGAAATCAGAATATAATTCTTAAAGCATGAATTATTTGTGCACTTTTTGTAATTATTAAATATTTCACTAAAATATTATATATATGGTGTTACATGATGAATTCAACAGCAAATTACATTAAAGTTCCTAAAAATGCATGTTTCATTGTATGAAATTAATAGTTTGGAATAATCTAAGTCGGAAGATCATTGGTATCAATGAGAAGGCAGCTAGCCTAGTGAATTCCCAAACTACATATAATAGGCATAAATGTTACATCCCAAAGCAACCATATCTTAATTGTCAGAATCTATGGATATTTTACCTTACATAGTGAAAGAGTCTTCACAGATGTAACTAAGAATCTTGAGATGGTGTAATTATCCTAGATTATATGAGTATATTTAATGTAATAACAAGTATCTTTATATGAATGAAGGAGGATTAAAGTGGAGAGTAGATAGGACAAAGGAAAAAGAGATCAGAGAAATATAAGGCCATGATTCAAGGACATCAGCTAACCTCTAGAACATGGAAAACCTATAGAAACAGATAATCTCCATACTCACCCTATAACACATTTTAGTCTTAAGAACACTAGATGATAAGTTTGTATTAACATCACTAAGGTTGTGAAATTTTTACAGGAATAAGAAGAAATCTATACATTCACCCTCAGAAATAGTATGTGTACAGTGCCAAATTAATTGCTTTCTTGGATGGTCTCCCAGTTGAGCTTAAATCTACAGATTATGAATTCTGGAAAACTGACTTCACATCATTGGCATTTTTAGACAGTGGGCAAGAAGGTTTGTCCTACTCACCTTTATGATCTTGGGTACTATTGAACTTACACTCATAATTGAATGATTCAAAGTTATGAGTTTTGAAAACACAAATGTTGGCTGCCTGGTATGAGTATCCTATGGCCTGGGTATAAAATTGACAGATGCAAAGATCTACGTTCTTTAGAACCTGTTTTACAAACTTTAGTAGTAAGCTAATACAGTGTTTGAGACTTCAAAGAAAATATAAAGTGTACTGTTTTCAGGAAGTCCCTCCAGGCAAGAATTTTTGGTCTATCTAGGACATAAAGGAGATTTCACACTGAAACAAATAAGTGTGGAGGGGTGCTTTAAAAATTCAACTAAAGATTTTTAACTCAGGAGGGCACAATGTTTCTTTGGCTTATAAATATTGTACTTTAATCTCATTAGGTTCTTACAAAAGATTTAATCATTTAACCTTATTTTTTCCTGAGTGTTTGATGATACAAAAGGGTTTATATACCAATTTTAATACTGCTATGAATTTTTGTCTTTAAGGCATCTGGTATTTAAGTGTTTATCTTTGGAATCCTTTGTTGAACTACTGGTTGTGCAAGATGGTTGAACAAACTAGGAAATAAGAAATAAAGGATTTATTTTCAATTTAGGTACAAATTGTCCTAGGAATTTATTCAAATAATGTATCCATTTGGCCCATTTTAAAGATTTTCAGTGTTGAAAATCCATGACATCTATCTGTGGCTCCTAAAAAATACTCAAAGGAAGAACTTTGATTACAGTTGAGGGAAGTGTCATGAAGATGGGAAAAATAATGCCACAGTGGACTGCTCACCTCTTTTCAAGAGGGTCATCTGTACCCTGAAGATGCATTTATATGGGATTAAACCCAATATGATAAAAGGGAAAACTCTCAGGCACATATTAGTGAAAGATATTTTTCCTTCTACTTTCTTTCTATGTTGATGGAGTTCATTAGATATGCTTCTGATCTCTTTTCATCCCCTGTTTTGTTTCTCAGATGCAATGATTTATTGAACTGATACATATGGGATCAAATACCAGACATGTGTAAGTCTGTCCTCCTTTTCTTGGGAGTGAGCATCCTTCAGGGATCAGACATTCAACACAATCTTTTCTAGAGACTGCCTTGTGTATTCCTCTGCTAGTGGGCATCCACAAGCCCACCCAACAATGAGGAAGAGCCACATTATATCATTACTGCCCAGATTATTGATGAAAAAGATATTGACCTCCCATGAGTCATTTTTTATTTTTTTTTCTGCTTTTTCAGAAACCAGATGGGGAAACTCATAGTATTTTTATAATTCTTCCGACCACCCAAATTCTCTGCACTATGTATGGGTGAAGCAAAGGAGATGCAGGATATCAAGTAGACTGCTAATGCAAAATAAACAGATGCAGTCATTCTGGAAAGCAATCCAAAAGCATTTAGTACACTTATATTTTATAATGTAGAAATTCAAATAATGAGACTACTCTGTAGATATTTTCATATGTTCCCAAATGGGCATATGAAAGATAACTGCTGCAGCATTGTTTGCATTAGTGAGTTGCTGGGGTGATTTAGATGTCTATTTCAAGTAAAATGTGTTCAAAATCCTTTGTGCAATATTCTCTAGAAGGCAAGAAAAATGAATTATATGTTTATATGGCAACATAGATAGACCACAAAAATGTAATGTTAAATGAGAAATAAAACATCTGGATTATGGCTTCATTTATTCACATTATAATCACATATGTAAAATTAAAGTATGTACCTTTTAAGGATATAACCATACAGGAGCATATCTTAAACACATTACAATAGGTATCTATGGAGAGTAGGTACATAGGAGAGAGGTGATTGGGAAAGAGATAGCTTACAACACAGATTGTTGGGCCTCGCACAAGAGGTTCATACTCAGTACATTGATGTTACCCAACCAGGCCTATTTTATCACCATTCAGTAAACCAAACCCTGAAACAAGAAGTTTTGCAAAGGAGAAATTGTATTTTTGAGGCAACAAAGTGTAAAAATGTGAGAGCAGGTCTCAAGTCTGCCTCCTCCTTGAGAATAGGGTTTGGAGCTATTTATGGGGTAAAAAAGCAGGATGATTTAAGGCGTAGGGAAAGGTGAGTGGAGTTGAAGTAATCAGTGGTCTGTGTATGTGTAGTCTCCTCTTAGGGAATGTGTTCAGAAGATGTTGGTATTTGCATGATCTCAGGGTGAACTTTTCAGTTCCCTGAAGTCAAAGAAGACATTCATAAGCCCAAGTAAAAAGCAAGTGTTCATGACAAAAGCAGCATTCAAGTCCCCAAGAAGTCACCTAGAAAATGCTTCTCATCATGACCCACACATTGGAGGTATTATCTACAACAGGGCTGGTGGGAGATTAATACATTGCCTAGCTATATGATTTTTAAAGTCCACCAGAAGCCAGGAGATAAAGCAAGTGAAACCAGTACATTTTTTCAGGTTTTCCTTTGGATTCATTGTGACTGAATTAGCAATAAGAAGTTTTTAAAGGCTCCATTCAGTCACTCATGGTGGTTCCATGCCTGTAATCCTAGCCTCCTGGGATGATAAAACAGGAGGATCGCAAGTTTGAGTCCAGCCTCAGCAATTTAGCAAGGCCCTAAGCAACTTAGTGAAATCCTGTTACAAAATAAAAAATAAAAAGGGCTGGTGAGGTATCTCAGTTGTAAAGCACCTCTGGGTTCGATATTCAGTACCGAAACCAAAACCAAAACAAAATGAAAAAAACCCGAAACTATATTAAATAGTTCCAAGAACTCTAAGTTCAGATTTATGAATAAAGAGATTATCTAAGAAACTGCTTTTTTTTCAAATTACTCAAGATTTTCAATATTACTCACTCTTCCAAAATACCTCTTTCAGCTGAAACGTTGCTATTACCTGAAAGTAAAACTCAAAAGACTGCTTTCTCCATGAAAGATCCGTAAATCCCCTCAGTTTTTAAGTGGTAGCTCTTATACTTTTCTTTAATCCCAACTGCCATGTGAGAATGTTCTTTTATGACACATTTAACATTTTACATTAATTGCAATGATATAGCTCTGGTTTCCAGATTTATATTTTGTGGTTTTGGGAGTAGAACCCAGGGTCACTAAATCACAACCTGTTTTCAATAAGTGTCTATGAATGGATTAATAGATCAATTAATTCACACATGTATTTGTGCCATCTGCATACATTTCTTATGCATTTTAATCTTCCAAAAAAATTAGTGATGATTGAACAATAACTTTGTGTTTTCTTCTTTTTTGTTCAGAAGTATGCTGTATTTAAAGTGCTGATTTAAAGTATGTATATTTTAAAATGAAATTATTTGTTTTTAACTATTGATGTAAATAATGTTATGCATTTAACATACATATGTCTTAAAAAATGTTATCATATACTAGGGGCTCTTTTTAATTTCAAAAAGAATAAATACATTTATTCATAGAGGCATACAATCAGTCAAGATGCTAAGATAAATAGCAACAGTAAGAGAAACAATGGAGATTATTTCAAAATAGAAAAAGTTCATAATTAAGATGAATCAAAGGGAAAGAACATTTAGAAAGTTTAATTTGTATTAGTTAGAAGCAGTTTTCAAAATTTCTAACACTTGGAAAGTGTTAGACAGATTAGAACAGAAGCAGTTCATAGCACTGAATTAGGATCCTGGAGATTTTTTGGCATTACTTCTTAATTTCTAGATATGAGCAAAGGAAGATTTAACACAAATTTAACATGCATATGGGCTGAGCAGCAAAATCATTTAGGAACATAAAATCTTGACATAATAAAGCAAATGAAAAACAAAATTGATTTGTAGAAAATGTACTATCACATTATTGCAAGGTTAATGAAATTTCTTTACTGAACCTTTATAGTGAGCTAGCTAGGTATTCTGGGTCCATATCCATTCTTTCGAGCTGAAATGCAAGGGCACTTTGGTACCATCTCACGGCTTTTGATGGCATTGCTCGTGTATCAATGGAGAAAATACTGTAGTAGGTATCTATCTGAAGTTTTAGAAAAGTCATAGCTATTACAAGAATTTTCTTGTTGGAACCCTATTTCTTTCATGCAGTTTTTAAGGAATCAGCTCAAGGTATACTGGGGACATAGATACTTATCTTCATCTTTGGTAGTCTCAAAAAGATTTGGCTTCCCCACCCTCTACTATCTTCAGGTCATTCCTCTCCTCTGAGAATATATAAACATTAGTCACCATTTCTGTACAGGAGTCTGGTCAAGAAATGGCAGTCAATCAATAATAGCTTTTTGTCCACATTCATGCTATTGTGGAAATAAAGATAGTAAGCTGGGTCTTTTATTTTAATGATATCTTTACTAAGACCCTCACCTAACTTTGTGGTATGAAATAAAGAGCATGGAAAAAAGGGAGACTGCTGATCACTTCTTTCCTTTACTAATAAGCATTGTGGATTTGAGAAATACACACACACACACATATACACATCCACACACATGTATATATATATATACATTATATATAAATAGATAATCTATGTATCTTAATTTCCACATTTATTACAAAGCATCTGAATAATAAATTTCCAAAGATTTTTTTTTATTTTGATTCATTGTACACAAATGGGGTACAACTTTCGTTTCTCTGGTTGTACACGAAGTGGAGTCACACCAATTGTGTAATCATACACGTACATAGGGTAATGATGTTTGTCTCATTTTATTATTTTTCCTTCCCAACACCCCCTCCCCAACACTCTTTTTCCTTTATACAATCCATTCTTCCTCCATTCTTGCCTCTCTCCCTCCCCACATTATGTCTCATCATCCACTTATGAGAGAAATCATGTGGCCTTTAGTTTTTTGGGATTGGCTTATTTCACTTACATGATATTCTCCAACTGCATCCATTTACCTGCAAATGCAATAATTTTATTCTTCTTTATGACTGAATAATATTCCATTGTGTATATAATACCACGGTTTCTTTATCCATTCATCTATTGAAGGGCATCTAAGTTGGTTCCACAATCCAGCTACTGTGAATTGGGCTGCTATAATATTGATGTAGCTGTGTCACCCCCTCTCATTTCCCTCTATATAATCTAAAGTTCCTCCATTCTTCTCTTACCCCCACACACCCCAACTAGATTTTATATAATCATCCACATATCAGGGAAAACATTTAGCCTTTGCTTTTTTGGGATTGGCTTATTTCACTTAGCATGATAATCTCCAATTCCATCCATTCATCTGCAAATGCCATAATATTATTCTTCTTTTTGGCTAGGTATTATTCCATTGTGTGTATATATATATACCACAGCTTCTTTATCCATTCATCTATTGAAGGGATCTAGGTTGGTTCCACAGTCTACCTATTGTGAATTGAGCTGCTATAAACTCTGTACTATGCTAATTTTAAGTCCTTCAGGTATAAACCAAAGAGTGGGATAACTGGGTCAAAAGGTGGATCCATTCCAAGTTTTGTGAGGAATCTCCACACTGCTTTCCAGAGAGGCTGAACCAATTTGCAACTCCACCAGCAATGTAAAAGTGTACCTTTTTCCCCACAGCCACACCAACATCTATTATTGTTTGTGTTCTTGATAATAGCCTTTCTATTTGGAGTAAGATGAAATCTTAGAGTTGTTTTAATTTGCATTTCTCTAATTACTAGAGATGTTGAACACTTTTTCATATACTTATTGATTGCCTGTTCATCATCTTCTGTAAAGTCTCTGTCCAGATCCTTGGCCCATTTATTGATTGGATCTTTGCATTTTAGGTCATAAAGTTTTGCAAGTTCTATATAAATTTTGGAGATTAGTGCTTTATCTGAAGTGTGTGTGGTAAAGACATTTTCCCACTCTGTAAGCTCTCTTTTCACATCATGGATTGTATCCTTTGCTGAGAAAAAGCTTTTTAGTTTGGGTTCATCCCATTTTTTGATTCTTGCTTTGATTTTTTGTGTTTTGAAAGTCTTCTTAAGGAAATCTGATCCTAAGCCAACATGATGAAGATGCAGGCCTACTTTGTCTTCTATTTGGTGCAGGGTCTCTGGTCTAATTCCTAAGTCCTCGATCCATTTTGAGTTGAGTTTTGTGCAGGGTGAGAGATAGAGGTTTAATTTCATTTTATTACATATGGATTCCCAGTTTTCCCAGCAACATTTGTTGAACAGGCTATCTTTTCTCCATTGTATTTGGCTCCTTTGTTTAGTATGAGGTAACTGTATTTTTGTAGTTTTGTCTCTGTGTCTTCTATTCTGTACCATTGGTCTGTCTGTCTATTTTGGTGCCAGTACCATGCTGTTTTTTTACTATTGCTATGTAGCCCAGTTTAAGGTCTGGTATTTTGATACCTCCTGCTTCACTCTTTCTCCTCAGGATTGTTTCAGCTTTTTGAAGTCTCCTATTCTTCCAGATAAAGTTCATGATTGCCTTCTATATTTCTATGAGGAATGTCATTGAAATTTTAATTGGAATTGCTTTGAATCTGTATAACACCTTTGGTAGAATGGCCATTTTGACAATATTAATTCTGCCTATCCAAGAACATGGGAGATCTTTCCATCTCCTAAGGTTTTCTTCAATTTCTTTCTTTAGTATTCTATAGTTTTCATTGTAGAGGTCTTTTGCCTCTTTTGGTAGATTTATTCCCGAGTATTTTATTTTTTTGAGGCTATTGTGAATGGAGTGGTTTTCCTAATTTCTCTTTCAGAGGATTCATCACTTATGAAAAGAAATGCTTTAGATTTACATGTATTGATTTTACAGCCAGCCACTTTGCTGAATTCATTTATTAATTCTAGAAGTTTTTGTTGAAGTTTTTTGGGTCCTCTAAATATAGAATCATGTCATCAGCAAATAGTGACAGCTTGAGTTCTTCTTTTTTCTATTCATATTACTTTAATTTCTTTGGTCTGTCTAATTTCTCTGGCTAGTGTTTCAAGGAAAGTGTTGAATAGAAGTGGTGAAAGTGGGCATCCCTGTCTTATTCCAGTTTTTAGGGGTAATGCTTTCAGTTTTTCTCCATTTAGACTGATGTTGGCAGTGGGCTTAGCAAAGATAGCCTTTAAAATGTTGAGGTATTGTCCAACTATCCCTATTTTTTTGAGCGTTTTAAGCATGAAGGCGTGCTGGATTTTATCAAACACTTTCTCAGCATCTATTGAAATAATCATATGATTCTTAACTTTGAGTCTATTGATGTGATGAATTACATTTATTGATTTCCATATGTTGAACCTGAGATAAACCCCACATGATCATGGTGCACTATCTTTTTAATGTTTTTGTATGTGGTTTGCCAGAATTTTGTTAAGGATTTTTGCATCTATGTTCATTAGTGATATTGGTCTAAAGTTTTCTTTTTTTGATGCGTCTTTGTCTGATTTGGGTAACAGAGTGATACTAGCTTCATAGAATGAGTTTGGAAGAGTTCTCTCCTTTTCTCTTTCATGGAATACTTTGAGGAGTATTGGTATTAGTTTTTCTTTAAAGGTCTTGTAGAATTCTGCTAAGAATTAATCTGGTCTTGGGCTTTTCTTGTTTGGTAGGCTTTTGATGAATTCTTCTATTTCAGTGCTTGAAATTGATCTGTTTAAGTTGTGTATGTCCTCCTGGTTCAATTTGGGAGGTTCATATGTCTCTAGAAATTTGTCAATGTCTTCAGGATTTTCTATTTTATTGGAGTATAAATTTTCAAAGTAGCTTTTAAATTTGTTTTATATTTCAACGGTGTCTGTTTGATATTTCCCTTTTCATCACAAACTTTAGTAATTTGAGTTTTCTCTCTCCTTCTCTTTGTTAGTGTGACTAAGGGTTTATCAATTTTTTACTTTTTCAAAGAACCAGCTTTTTGTTTTGTCAATTTTTTGAATTGTTTCTCTTGTTTCAATTTCACTCATTTCAGCTCTGATTTTAGTTATTTCCTGTCTTCAACTACTTTGGGTATTGATCTGTTCTTTTTCTAGGACTTTGAGATGTAATGTTAGGTCATTTAGTTGTTGACTTTTTATTTTTTTTATGTATGAGCTCAATGCAATGAACGTTCCTCTTAGTACTGCTCTCAGAGTGTCCCAGAGATTTCGATATGTTGTGTTGTTGTTCTTGTTTACCTCTAAGAATTTTTTTTCCTCCCTGATGTCTTCTGTTATCATTGCATTATTCAATAGCATATTATTTAGTCTCCAGGTGTAGGAGTAGTTGCTGTTTTTTATTATATCATTGATTTCTAATTGCATTCTATTATGGTCTGATAGAATACAAGGTAATATCTGTATTTTTTTATATTTATTAATGGCTTCTTTGTGGCATATATATGGTTTATTTTGGAGAAAGATCCATGAGCTGCTGAGAAGAAAGTGTATTCATTTGCTGATGGATGAAATACTCTACACATGTCCATTAAGTCCATATCATTGTATTATTTAGTTCTATAGTTTCTTTGTTCAGTTTTTTTTTTTAATTTTTTTTTTTTATTGAACACAAATGGGGTAGAGCTATTGTTGGAATGGTTTTACACAAAGTAGAGTCACACCATCTGTGCGTTCATGCATTT
>JAJEJO010004910.1:0-35629 GCA_020662805.1 Glaucomys volans | reverse complement strand
AAAATCCTATCTTTATTTTGTATGTCAGGTATTTTCATTATAATGTGCCTTGGTGTGGATCTGTTGTAATTTTGTGCATTTGGTGTCCTGTAAGCCTCTTGCATTTGATTTTCCATTTCATTCTTCACGTTTAGGACATTTTCTGATATTATTTCATTGAACAGGTTGTTCATTCCTTTGGTCTGTATCTCTGTGCCTTCCTCAATTCCAATAATTCTTAAATTTGTTCTTTTTATATTATTCCATGATTCTTGGAGGTTCTGATCATAATCTCTTATTGTCTTCTCAGTTTGGTCAACTTTATTTTCAAGATGAAATATTTTGTCTTCATTGTCTGAGATTTTGTCTTCCATAAGATCCATTCTGTTGGTGATTCTTTCTATTGAGTTTTTAATTTGGTTTATTATTTCCTTCATTTCAAGTATTTCTGTATTTTTTTTCACAATCTCTATCTCTTTATTGAAGTTCTCTTTTGCTTCCTGCATTTGCTCTATTAACTGTTTATTTGAGTGATCATGCATTGCCTGCATTTGCTCTCTTATCTCATCTTTTGCTTCACGGATCATTTTGATCATACAGATTATAAATTCCCTTTCTGTCATTTGTACTGCCATGTTGTCATTGGACTCTGTCAAAATAGTATCTTGGTTTTCTAGGGACACTTGTTTTCCTATTTTTTCATATTATTTCTGTATATTCCCCTCTATCAGTGAAGAACTGAGGTACTGCAGCTTCCTATCTGTAGGCTTGCTGTGACCCTGCAGGATTCCTGCTGGGGTCAAGACCTAGCAGGAGTCAGGGGTCCTGGGTGGAGAGGAAGTGTCGGTGTAGTGGAGAAACAGCACACAGAGACACCAAGTGTTCTGAGGCTAAATCTACTTTATTCACAATCTCTGGGGATTTATATACTTTAGCTTACAACTCAAACTTTAATGATTTACAGAAGTGAGAAGTTAATTTGCAGAGCACAGTCATTACAATTAGGTCACAGCTAGCCATTGTTAAGATCCTACTGACCTATATGCACTTTTCTTTTTTAGCTAAGAAATATATTTTAAGCAATACTTTCTAGTTGTTTTAACTATGGGTAATATTAAACCAACCTTTATGTGCTAACCCTTCCATGAGCCCAAGTGTTTGGCCTTGGACCCATTTGCCATTTTTCCAAACTATTCATTTTCCTTCATCATAATATACACCTGTATAGGAAAGTGGAGGGTCAGCTGGAGGGGGCCCTGGTACTGTGGGAACAGCAGGAACAGTAGGGAGTTTCTTTCTGAGCTGAGCTTTCTCTGAATCATCGATTCTATGAGCTGCTTCAGGCCAATTAGGAGCAGTAACTGTTTCCCTAGGGTAAACAATAGCTCTTGCTGGATTTTTTCATAAGATTCCTTATTACTTAAAGTCTTATTACATATGAAACTAGTTAAGGGGAAAACAGTCTTGTTTTTATGTTCTAACTCATATAATGTTTAATTTTCCTTGGAAATATGTAAATGTAGACACCCAAATATTATACCATTATACCAACAACAACAACAACAAAAAAAAAAATACACAAGAGCTAGAAGGAGCATGCCACATCCACATTTCCCAGAAGATTAGACCATGCAAGAATCTTCATTATTCCCAGTGGAACTGCATCAAGCACTGAGGGGAACAGCAGTGGGCCTGGCAGATTCTAATGCCTTTCCTTTGAGGGGAAGATTGATATCAGCAGCACTCAATACAAACAGTATGCAGTCCTACATCAAAAACTTCCTATAAAGTCATTAACAATTTGCAGTACACAACTAGGACAAAATCAGTTATTATCTACTGGATAGCCACTAGTTTGCAATGAGCTTGTCGTTAGCATGGGAAAAGGGAGAAATAGACTCCAAGGGAACAGGTAAACAGAAAGAAAAGAGAGTGAAAAGAGAAAAAATGTAGAAGGAAAATAGAGTAAGAAGAGAAAGAGAACACAAAGGAAAAAGAAGTTAAAGATTAAAAAAATAAAAAGAATAAAATAAATGTAAAAAATTAAAAATTAAGATAAAATTTCAATAATTCACAGCCTACACTTCTCAAACTTCTCTGTCCTCAGTTTCTCCCTGTGAGTTGTGGTACCTGTCAAGTTTCCTGTAAGCGTCTCAGATAGCAGGCCACCCCTCCCCGTGATGATGGCCATGCCTTCAGAGGTAATGAAGAATAATTGCACCTGCCTCAAAACAGCAGGGAAGCTGCAGCATGGTGCCAAGTCTAGTCTGCAGGCAGGCAAGTGGCTGGGAGGTCTCTCAGTGTAGTTTTGATTTTCATTTCTCTTATTACTAGAGATGTTGAACATTTTTTCATATGTCTGTTGATTGCTTGTAGATCCTCTTCTGTGAAGTGTCTGCTCATTTCCTTAGCCCATTTATTGATTGGGTTATTTGTATTCTTGGTGTAAAGTTTTTTGAGTTCTTTATAGAGTCTGGAGTCCCAAGATGTTTTTAAGCACAGAAAATCCCATTATTTACACCACTGGTGTGATAAAATTACAAATTTCCATTCCAGTTTTACCTTAGTTGCACAAGACTTCAAAAGCACTTTGAGTGAAGTCAAGTAAACTAATTTATATTTAACATTTTTGTAGTTAGATAATTATAAAATATGTACTCTTGCCATTTCACATGAATTGTAATGATTATTTTTCATTATCATTTTACAAATTGTATCCAGTGAAATCACCATAAAGCCTTCTGCTAACTTTCAAACACCTAAGAAGAGAAAATTCAATAGTGAAATCCAGATATTGCTTTAAATTAATCCAGGACTTTTCAACTACACCTTTTTCACCAGATATTAAATTCACTAGATTTTAGTTTGTCATATTGCTGCCAAGAATGACTGAAATTTCCTTGCTTCTCTAAGAACTAGAATTGACTAATGAAAGAAAATCCAACATTGTACAGGAGCTTCTGTAAGTGACATTGATGTTTGGAATCTTATCATAACCTCTCCTCTTCTTTGCCATCTCTGCTGTATAAAATGCTGACATTACCTGGAGCTACTTAGGTGACAAAGATGAGGGTGCCAACCTAGGATAGCTGAGCAACAGCAAAAGACTGGGTCTATAAAGAATTTTAAAAATTTCCATATCATTCTCACATTTAATATATGAGAGAACACAAAATCTGGTGTATTAATGTCAACTGTCTTTTAAGTAGTTTTACCAGTCAAGCAGTGTGATGAAGTCATGAATAGAGTGTAATTGGAGCAAGTTAAAGATTGCATGTGACAAGTTTTGTACAGAATTAAAGGGGTAATATTATCCACAATAAAAAGCAAAAAAGATGGCATTTAAGAATAGATAGCCTCAGTGGAGCTTGTCTGATAAGGGTAATTAGGAAATGTCAACTATCCTTGAAACAAATCAACAACTCCATTTGAAAATTTAACACACATTATTTATAATTTAAGAAGAATGCTTAATGATATGCATTGCAATAGGCCACATTCAGAAAAGAATAATTTAAAAATATAGTGCCTTTCTAATGCATGTTGGTGTAGAACTCAGTAAAATTATAGAATCAGAGCAATGGAATCAATAGTACAGTTGTAGATCACGGTCCTTATATAAAATCGCCTTTTGTGCCCTGTATTTACTTGAGACTTTTTTTCCTTCAATGGGGGAAGAATTAGGACCTACTTCATATTTTTCCAGGATGGTGGCTGCACCCTTCTCTAGGCCTAACCTGCCCAGGGGGACTTGCTTCTCTCTATTTACTTGTCCTCAGTTTTTCTCATAACCACCTTAAGGGAGGTGATGGGTTAGAAATCTCTTTCAGTTAGTATCTCCCTTAAGTCTTGTACTCTCTGGCCAGCCCATCCTCAGCTGGTAGCAATTTATTAAAAATTTAAAATTTCTGCTGAATTCCTTCCTGCGCTTACTTCCCTGTTACTCTTTTCCCCCCATGTTCTTATGTGAGCCAGTACATATGCCCAGATTCTCCTTGGAGACATTTGACTTCCCTTAAATTCCAGTGAGAGGCTCATGCTACAGCCGGAGTTCTCTAAAGTGTTTAAGAAAATTGTTAATTTTGTAGATTATCTGAGTTTCCATACCCTTAGTTTGAGAGTGATGGACTCCTCACCTTTCTACATTCTGAGGGCAGTTGGAAGTTGAAGACTTTGTTCGGAGGTGTTTTTGATTGCATGCATCCAATTTAAGCTTCATGAATATGCAGTATCCTAGATATGTTTACAAGTTTTTTTTCTTTTAGCTCATAACTTTTTACAAGCTTTATTTCTTTCTTACAATTTTTGAAAAAAGAAAATTTGTCTTAGTAATTAACTAAAACTGAAGACTAACCTGACCTGGTACCCACTTACTGATTTTGACCATGTATGTAAACATATAGTTATTGTATGGCAATGATATAATATTCTTGTGACAAGTACAGAATGCTCACACTTTCAACTAACTACCAACTTCACCTCCCTGTGCCTTTATTCTGTATAAATTGAGGTTTGTTTTCCCATTTTTCAATTAATGATAAAATGACATACTACGTTGAAGATTTATTTTAACCACTGGGTTAAAGTCTTTCTTTAATTCCTGCCCAGTACTAGCTTTTTTCCCTCAAAGAAAGATATAGTTCCCATATTTTCAATTTTTCTCTGAAATTGGAACCAATTAATATTCTTCCTCAGACATGAGCATTATTTTATGGTAAAGACTACTTAGGACATTTCTAAATCAATGTGTATGATTTCTCTGATATCATCTTTGATCAAGAGAATGTCCTCAACTTTGCACTTCTTTTAAAAGTATTTTGTTATTCCATTATAGTTATACATATTAATGAGGTTCATTTTTACATAATCATACATGTGTAGAATACAATTTGTTTCATTTCAGTTTCCAGTACTTCCTCCTTCCTTCAATTCTCACTCCCCAGTTCTCCTTCCTCTGCTGTATTGGTCATCCTTCTATTTATTTACTTACTGCTTTTTAAGTTGGTGTTTATGCTATACATATATGCTAATTGACCAATTTATGCTATACACATCTATGGTTATACTTGGTATAGCATAACTTGGTTAATTTCATCCTGCAAGTTCTTCCCTTTTCCCATCCCTTCCCCCTCATCCACAGTCCCTTTCCTCTACCCCATTGATCATCCATTTATTTTCATGGGATTCGTCATTCCTTTTTTCCCTCATGTCTTTAGCTTTTGCACATGAGAGAAAGCATTCAACCCCTTACTTTCTGATTCTGACTTTTTTCACTTAGTATGGTGTTCTACACTTCCATCCATTTACCAGCAAATGCCATAATTTATTTCTTCTTTATGGCTTAAACTCCGTTATGTATATACAACATATTTTCTTAAACCATTCATCTGTTAACAGGCACCTGGGCTGGTTCCATAACTTGGCTATTGTGAATTGTGAACTGTACTGCTATGAACATCGATGTACCTGCATCACTACAGTATACCGATATTAGTTCTTTTGGATAAACACCAAGGAGTATAATGCCTGGCAACTCATATAGAAGTTCTACTCCTAGTCTTTGGAAGCCTGTCACTACTGCTTTTCAGAGTAGTTGTACTAATTTTCACTCCCAACAACAATGTATGAAGGTATCTCCCCCCCACACACACATCTCTACTTGCATTTATTGTTATTTGTATTCTTAATGATTACCATTCTGACTGGAGTGAGATGAAATCTCAGTGTAGTTTTTGTTTGCATTCCCCTGATTGCTAGGAATATTGAATATCTTTTTCATATATTTGTTGTACAATTTCATTTGTTCTTTTGAGAAACGTCTGTTTAGTTTTTTGCCCATTTATTAATTGGGTCATTTGCTTTTCTGATTTTTTTTTGTGAGTTCTTTATATATTCTGGATGTTAATCACCTGTCAGAAGAATAGCTGGCAAAGATGTTCTCACATTCTGTAGGCTTTCTTCTCATACTCTTGTTTCCTCTTCCTCAGAAGCTTTTTGATTTCATGATATCCCACTGGATTCTTGGTTCTTTAGAACTTTGTTAAGGAAGTCAGTGCCTTCACCAATTTGTTGGAGTATTCAGCCTATGCATTTTTCCAGTGGTTGCAAAGTTTCTGGTCTAATCTCTAGATCTTTTATCAAATTTGAGTTGACTCTTGTGCTGTGTGAAAGACAGAGATCTATCTTCACTCTTCTGCATATTGATCTCCATTTTATCCAGCTCCATTTGTATCAAAAATTGCTTTGCCACTCATCTCAGAAGCCCATCTAAATTCTTTCTTTGGTTTAGTCCCTCTTCATGGGCCATTTCAACCCTAGGTATGTTGGTTTGAAAAGTTGTGGTATACCTACTTTTATTTTAGGTGCAAATTTTATGTTGAGGTTAATTGAAGTTTTATATCAGAGTTCCCTGAATACTGGGCCTTTATTTCCATGCATCTTAGTCCCCAGAGAACTTAACTGCATATATTAGACAACAACAACAACAACAACAAACCCTATTTGCTTAATGAAAGATTCTGTGTTCCATTCAGAAGACTTGAAAATAACTGTGTTAAACTAAGTATAATTTTCTTAACTGAAAGCTCTTTTTTCTCTCTATATTTATGATCTCAAATGTTATTCTTATTTTGGAGAGTGATGTTCTTTGTTCTCTCTGAAAATTAGGACTCTGCACTTTATATGCTGTTCTTTCTTAGATTCAAAGAACATTTATTTCAATGATACTTCCTTCTAAAATTACAAGGTTCTCTCTTTTTTAAATTTCTTTTTCTTAGGGAAAGATGTTTAAACCTTGAAATTAAAAAACTAAATAAAAATACTTTTAATGACAAGTTATAAAATACTGTCATTTGTTCTCTTACATGTTAAATTACAACACTTCTTGAATTAATTGGTTTTCATGTGCTAACAAAATAAGTTCATATTCACACCATCCACCTTTTCCTTAGCAATATACATTGTGGTTCTCTTCCTATTATTTATTTCCCTATAATACATATCCCTAGTATTTGTTAATTTTTCTTAGTTATTTTCTTACTTATCAAGTGTTTGTTATGTGGTTAATATATACAAGGCACTGGAAAAGCTGGAAAATTTTGTGAAAAATAAGCATTCTCCTTACACAGGTGGCAACTGCAGAAACAAAGTGGAAGGAAGAGGAGACATTGTTTAGGAGGAACACATATTCTCCACTCATCCCGTTTCCATAGGGATGAGATTCTTCATTTATGATCTAAGTGACTGGTGACTTTACATGATCCCTGCATGTTTGACTCAGTCCCTTTCTGTTACTTTCTGGGTCTTATTACCAAGAAGAACCTTGTAATTTCTGATTCTACTGAAGTCAGTTTTGAAGGGAAAGTCCTTACAAAAGAGGTTTACACTACTTTCGCATGGCCTAGAACTCAATGGATCTTCCCATCTAAATTAGAAGCAAGTTGTCAGCATGTTCTCTTTTCCACATACCAAGACACCTTCTTTATCTGCTTTTATCAGCAGTGATACTGGCACTTTTATATCCACCTCTTTGTCTCCTACACTTAATTCTTAATTGGTTCTACTCTTAGAAATAGTTGCATAAGATATTAGAATGATTCAAGAGCCATCTAACACACAAGTTGTTAAAATCACAACTTCTATGGTTTTTAACCATGAGATTTAAGAAATTTTCAAGAAAAGGAACTTGTGGGAAAAAATGCACAGATGAGTGTTGTTAACACTAGTTACTATGTTTTTGAAAGCAGGTGAACCATATATAACCTGAACCTGAGCTTACATAGGACTTCAATAAGGAGAGAGTTGCCATTGGACTTTGAGATACACACAGTTTGCAAGGATTAAATATTTCCCTCATTTCGTACCACAGAAAACTTCTGCCAGTACTACAAATCAGATCAGGACTTTTTGTGATTTTAAAAGCACCTTTGTTTTCTCTATGACTCAGTACTAGTAAGTGCCTATTTTAAAATCTTTAGAGCCAAGTATGGTTTATGCAGTACAGAGGTAATGCCTTTGGATTCTTTTTGCATTGCAATGCCCACCCTGGTCAACCAGTGACAGTGATTTCACTTTCAAACTGACAGTCAAATTTCCAATGCAGAGAAGACTGCACCAGTGTCACATTTGCTTACCATCAGTTTGAGGAACAGGGCCAGCAACACACATGATGCATGGCAGAAGCAGAGGGAAGGTCAGAAGAGCAGCTTGTGAATACCCCAGTCACTCCACACCTGAATGCACCTGTTACCAGAAAGCCGGGTGAGCAGGCCTGGCCCAAAGTCAGTTCAAGGGTTTTTCTTCTTTTTTCTCTTGGCTTTTATATTTTTGCAGTTATGTAGCCATCTCAATAGTCTACCAAATTGCAGTGCAGGCAAACCTCACCAATTATACATTACTGATCCATAACAGATTATCAGCAGACAAAACTGACGAGATGTACATATCCTTATCTTAATGCACAATATTTATCTTTGATATAATATATTTGATAAATTTCTTGCATTATGATTAAAAGAAGCATTTGAATTAGTTTATTAAAACAATATTAAAAGATCGCCTAAAATTTCACTAAATTATACTATACTGAGAAGTGAATTATATTTATTCATATTTAATGAGAAAGTTTATAACTCTTATAAAATACTATGCATCAAAGAGGCACATATTAAAAACAAAACAAAAATGACTGAATTATTAACCAAAGGAGGCAGGAAAGTGATTGTGAGTAGATCACTACATTTCTGCAAAATAAGGGGGCTTTTGTTTGTTTGCTTTCAATTTTGTTTTTCAGGGAAAGAAAAACTGGAATGGTTTGAAATCACGCTTTGGTTTCACAATAAGATGCAAAGCTTTGGCAAATGAAAATAAAGAGTGACAGTATAGTTAACTTGAATAAAGAGATTTCCTCAGGGAAAAGTTAAGATCTGGTAGGAGAGAGTAAATACATGTGAAGGTGAAATGAAATTTTTAAAAACAGATAGAGGATGTTTAAAAAGTCATGAAGAGATATCTGCTACCTAATTATTCTTAAAAACAGGCCTCAGAAAAGGGAAAAACACTTTAGTTCTTAGATCACTGCTGTAACTATGAGAAATCTGACAAGGCAGACAGAGATCAGACAGAGGAGATTGGAAGGACCTGAAGAAGAAGTCAGTATTCTCAGAACATTAGAGATATACCCTTCTAAAGTCATGAACAGTCCATTCTAAAAGCAACTGGGAGTCACTCCATAAAAATAAAAACAGCTCCTCTCTGATGTCAATGACACTGAATAGATCTGGGATACAAATATTAGTAAGATTGGTGTAAACTATTCCCCAAAGGTCTAGCTGAATATGAAGGTGGCATGGCTACTGTGTAAGAGGGAAACATGGTCTTTGAAGGAATCCTCTCAATAGTTATAGATCTGAACCTCCAATTAAGAACAAGGTAAAAAGGAGATACAATTAAGAGAAACCACACAAAGACAAACAGAGAAGACTGGATTTGATGTTCTTTTAAGGGAAATTATAATTCAGGTAGAATTGTCCAACTCACAATAGAGAGGATGTGGACTTGTTAATTTTTAAAATATACAGAATGTGTTCATTTGCTAGCTCACATTATGGGAAAATCAACAAGACAAAACCTTGACATTATACAAGCAAATGTTTGGGTCAGAACCAAGTGAAAATTAAAAGGGAAACAATAGGTACTTAATTCTAAGAAATACAATAGTGAACACGCTGTAGTTGGAAAATTAATTTAAAAGATATTGTAAAGCTGATACAACATAATAGAGTTCTCTTTAAAAATAAAACAAAAGTAAATAAGCACTAGTCTTATTTTATCCCACCACTCATGTAAAAGGTTGATGACTAGAAATTTTACTTCAAGCCTACAAATTAAAAAATTCTCTAAAGAGGATGCCTCCAGGAACACTCAGTAGAACAACTGGTATGAAATAGAATTGAAATATACAGTCTTCTGAAAGGTAATTTTAACTTCAGTTTCCTTGAAGTAAAGGTGAGGCCTCAAGGTCATGTTTCCCCTAGGGACAGATTTCTTTAAGTAATTCTTTGGCAAAAAGAAAAGAGCAAAACAAAACAAAAACACACAGTGGAATTTTTAAGTGTTCAGAAGAGAGGCTGGTTAACCTTAGGTAGAGTTCATGTTAAAAATACCACCAGAGGACCAAAAACACAGGGTTCAAAGGGAAGTGAAAATTAGAAAATAGTTTGAATGGAAAAGATTGGTATTTCAAAGATGTGGTGATTGGGTCTACTGCCATTGTCTATTTATTTGTTGAAAGACACAAATCCCATTTAAGTGACAGACACTCTGAGACAAAGGGAAATACTTCTAGAGATTCCTTACCCCTATTTGTGGAAAGTAAGACAACATTAGACTACTCTGAGGGCATTCCTTCCTATTTTAGTTTCACAAGTGATGAAAAATAGACAACTAGAATTTACCCAACTCATGAGACTAAATAAACATAAATTTCTCCACTCAACCTGCTTCTTTTTAAGTCTGTGAGTATCTGCTATATTCTTTGGCAACACTGAATATTGACTTTGTGAATGATACTTTTCATTTGGAGAGGTTTTGGGGACTAGAGATTGGCTCCACAGTAGTTTAAGAATAGGTCTAGTGATGTGGGCATCTGGTGAGACTCATGAACTATTCTGAATCTTTGGAAAGCAAAGCAAATTCAACTTCCAGTGTTAGAGTTGATGCTGTAGCAGACGACAGTGCAGCTGCCAGAAGTGCTCTTATTCCTGCTAAGTATTAAGATTCCCCATCACTGAGAAAGAACAGCAAAATATTGTCCTTTAGTATATGTGGGATCATCTTGTTTGGTACTTTAATATATTTGGAATCTTTGAAATTTAATGTCTCCCCATGAGATTAATAATGGGTATAATTTATAGTCAACTGGGGGCATCTCTACAATTTTATTGGTGGTTTTGATGTTGCTATTTAATCTCATTACAAAACCACTACCAAGTTGTTTTGCACAATGTAGAATGATATTATTTGGGACAGAATATAGAATAAAGAATAGAGTTTCAGAAAAGGTATGGAGATACCATGTAGTAAATTAATATATGATATTCTGATCTAATACAAAGTCATTATTGACAGAAATATACAGGCATATGTGAGAGATATTTGGGAGAAAAAGTCAATATTACTTGGAATTAGATGGACAATGAGTGAAGAGAAAGACGAGATATCAAGGATGCCTCAGCTTTCTGATTTTCAGAAATGACTGGGTGTGGTTGCTCTAGAAGAGAACATGATTTTGGAAAATAACATTGGATTGGTTCTGTTAAAGTTTTGTGCACATAAATAAGCATGCCCATCTTGCAAAGGAGTAGAAGTAAAAAGAACAAGAGATTGAGGACCAAGAAATTCATTTAAAAATGGTAAGGAGATCTCCAGATAATAAAAGAGAGAGCAGTAGATTAGAAGTTGCAAACTGGACACAGAGGAGGAGGGAAGAGGGGAAGGATTGAAGAAGAACTGGGGAATGAAATTGACGAAATTATACTAGGTGAATGTAAGAATTGACCACAGTGAATTCTGGTTTTACTATAACTATAATGCATCAATTAAAAAATAAATAAATAGAATAGATGAAGGAAGTTAGGGGAAGGGAGAGAAAGGAGAAGAGGATACCTAGTATTGAAATGGGGAAAATCATGGTATATGCATTTATGATGATAGAAATATTAACCATAATATTATGTATAACTGAGATGCACTAAGAAAAGGTAGGATGAAGGATGTAATACCATTCACAACAGGTAAGTTTTACAACAAAAATGTTTTGGAAAGAAGTACATTAAAATACTTGAAATGCTAAATAAATAAAGATACAGTGATGCTACAAAAAGAAACTGGTAGGAGTTAGCAATTCTTCCAGGAATATAAAAGAAGAAACAAGCAATAACAAAAAGAAAACAAACTAAGAAATCAAAGTAAGAGAGATATGAAATGAGAAAGTAGGTTAGGAGGTTAAATATTCTTTTTTATTTTCCTTTTTTTAGGAAGTTAAATATTCTAAGAGATCAAATAAAATAGGGACTATCAAACTCTTTTTTGTGTAGGTATGCTGAAGTGATTTCTCAACTGAGAAAGTCATTTAAAAGTAGTGGTAGAAAATATAGACTGCATTAATGAGTTTCAGAGAGTTGAAAAAGGGGGATTGATTATTTTCATACTATTTTTTTAGTTTTTCCCCCCTTGACTTTTTAAGGAGAGCAGGGATTTAGAGTAACCTCCAAGGGAATTGGTGGATCAAATGAACTTCTTTTAATTCCCTAAGCTGTTTAAAAAAAAACCCTCACAAAGAGTGATGGGAAGGCGGAAAGAGGAACAGACTCCCAGTACAGGATGGAGGAAGGATACCAGTAAATTTGCCAAGAAAACACAATATTGAATAAATTGATTTTGTTATTTATTCATTAGTTAATAAATTTGATCTCAATTTTCTTACTTTTAATGTAAGTTTCGTCAGAAAAACTTGCAAAAATTGTATCTCTAATAGAGATTTGGGGTCTGGTTGCTAACAAGTAAGATAAATTTTGGAGATTGGAAATAATATTTAGCACCACTGGAATCTTCCATTCCTACAACCTCCCTTCTTCCAAAGTGCCTTTCATTACCTTTCCCTGGCATGTCCTGCATTTTCTTCCTAGCACCTCTTATTTACATTCCCCATGAATGATTTATGTTGTAGCTATGAGGCTGAATGTGTTGGATCATAAAGCACATGTGAGCAGTGGATTGATTTTAAATGGAATCATATTTAGAAATGGATGTAAGAAAGACAAAATTGAAAACATTCACAACTCAGTCCATTATTTTATTTTCATCTTAGTTATATTTATAGAATAAAATATATCTTGACAACATGCTGTTAACATTGTAAATATAGAAAGTATTACATGATAATCATTATTAGATTGTCTAGCAATTGTCAAAATCTCTCATACTTTGTTAAATTTATAGGAAATTTAATTCATTTCTTTATTCATATATTTATGCTGTTCATCATAATTTCTGAATCTACTCATTTTCACAGTAGGTAACTTGATAGGTCAAAATTAAAAGGAAAATCTTTAATTCATTTTATGACCACACATTTTAAATAGGTCATTTGTATAGAAACTGGTGCTGTGGAAATCATTTTCAATTAAAAAATGTGGCCATTAATCTCACAGTATCCTGGTACAATGGTTGGATATTTTTACCTTTTTAACAATGATGATATGTCCATCTTCAGTAAATGTAAGGAACTTGCCAAGCCCTCCTCCTTTATGAGTAGTGAAACCGATGTTGGAATCTAGTCTTCTGGTTCCACAGAGTAGAACTGTAGTTAGGTAGAATGATAGCATCTACTTCCATTTCATATAATATTTGTATTATTATTGATAATTGATCATATAGACTTCTTTATTTTAAAAAATGACAATAAAAATTAATGAAATAGCCAGGTGAAGTAGTACACACCTCTAATTCTAAGTACTCCAGAAGCTGAAGCGGGAGGATCACAATTTTGAGGGTAGCCTGGGTGAATTAGGGAGATTCTGACTCAAATTTAAAAATTAAGAAAACTGAGGGTGTGGCTTAGTGGCAGAGTCCTGCTGAGTTGAATCTCCAGGACCTCAAAAAATCATGAATAATATTTAGGAAAAATTTTATAATATATGTTTAGACATTTAGTATATCAGCAACTATTCACATATCATGGACAATAATGTTTCAAAACATAAAAGATATTAAAGATCACCACCTCAGACACCTGAAAATCCTTTAGTAGCATTATATTTTACTTAGAATAAAATCCAAACTCTTCTATTTGACTTACAAGTGTATTTTTACAACTCTGCCTACCTATATTAATTAGATTTAGCATTGGCACGTGAAATAGAAAATGCCAAAGTAGGAGTGACTTAGAAAAGGAAAATGTCTTTATCTCTCACTTAAAGATCCAGAGGAATGAAGTTCAGAGTTAACATGAATTTATTAGCCACTCATGCTACTTCTAGGCGACCCCTCTGCCATTTCTTATATGAGACCCTTTAGCCTAAAGAACATATGTGGCTGTTGGAGCTTCCTTTTTTTAAAGTGGAATAATGTGTCTAGAAAAATTTAGAGAGTCCATCACTATAGAAGAATGAGAATATTTGAGGGTAACTGAGAGTCTGTGTTGCATCCTCTCTCTTAACCATCTACGTTGTCTCACCTCTTCTTCACTGCAGCCCACCTACTTTATCCTTTCAGTTCCTTAAACCCCTCAAGTTGTTTTAGTCCGGTCTTTCCAGCACTGCCCTACAGTTACATACATGACTCGTTTTTTATTCATCATTTTAATGACAACATAAGAATAATTTTTGATGTTTTTAAAAAATACTTTTGATATAGTTTATATTATTTTTTATATTAATCCTTCTGGTGCAATATACCACCTCACCTCCTCATCATTCAGTTTTGTATTAATTAATTTTTATTTGTTCTGATTATTTGAATTTGACAGTAGAATGCATTTATACATTTTGATAAATCATGCATAAATGATGTGTAATTTCTCATTTTCTGATTGCACATATTGTAGGATCACATCAGTCATGCAGTTATGTATGTACATGAGGTAATAATGTCTATTTCACTCTACTATCCTCCTTATCCCCATACCTTCCCCTCCTTTCACTCCCCTCTACCTAATATAAAGTAACAGGCACTCTGTTTGTAATTTTTATATTTTATGGCTGAGTTTTAACTACAGATTAAATCAATGGAGAGATATAGATATAGAAATAAATATTTCTGTGGACATAGAAATAGACATAAATATTATTATAGTTATAGATGTATTTCTTTATAGAAGTAAGCATAGGCATAGGTATGTGGATAGATATAGATATTAAAGATATAAATATATTTATAAAAACATTCACTATTAGAGCTGAAGCACATTTTTAAGATGATCTGATCATTCTCTTTCTCCTTTTCCTAAAGGATTTTGAATCTAAAGAAAAATATACTCAAGTATGGTCATACAATGTGCACACAAACACACACACTCACCTACTTAAAGAAAATGTAGCCAATGCACGGGGCTGGAAGTCAGATACAGTCATCCCTTAGTGTCTGTTGAGGGATTGGTTTTAGGCCCTTTCATAAATATCAAAATTCATGGATTCACAAGTCCCTTTTACAAAATAACAACATTTGCTTATAGCATATACATATTTTCCAATGTGCTTCACATCATCTTTAGACTAATTATAATAGTTTTTACAACGTAAATAGTTTTTATACTGTATTGTTAAGGGAATGATGACAAGAAAAACGTCTGTACACATATTGACTAAAAATACAAATATTTTTACTACTTCCCCTCTGTTGTTGGTTGAATGGATCTGGATAGCTTCTATATCTACTTCTCTTATGGAAACCAAAATAGGAGACATTTTAAAGGAATATTGGGCACAAATTTCTGTGTCTTCATAAGACTCCTCCCAACCTGGGAATTTCAGTCCTTCCCTTCATATCTTCCCCTGCAGTCATACATTAAGAAAGCTGCCATGTTGTTTTATGACTCTTCACCATATGGCTGTAGGTGAGTCCTGTAAGCATGGGGCTCTAACCCAAGTGAAAACAACCATTCCCTCCAAAGTTTCTCTCTTCTAGCTACACGACACTAACCAACCAGAAAGAACTACTTAACACAGAGCAGCATGTCCTGAAAGAATAATGAAGGCTGGTTGTAAGGATCTGGATTTGTCATTAGAAATCTATCAGTTCTACAGAGAATGCTGCTTCAGCAGGTAATGAATTATCTGACTCCATTTGTGATGTTCGACTGTTGACATCTTTCAGACATATGCCTCTCCCTTCTCCATTTGTCTCCTGTCTGGGCAATCCATATCTATGCAGACTGATAGAAAAGCCACAAAGCCCTTCTTAGTGATGTACCAAACCTCACAAGTCTCATGCAGAAACTAACTCTAGGAACTGCCACCTTCTAAACACCCCCAAAAAACAAAATCACTTTCCCCATTTTCACACGAACCAAAGGTATCACTTTGGGCACTTTCCCTGCTTGCCTAGAAAGTCTTGCATGGCAGCTTTCCATGACTTCTTGATGTGCATGTGATATTATCAGTCTGGACATACAAAACAGTGTTGGGTAAGAAGGTGATCTTATGCTCCAACTGTCAAGCAGATGATGTAGCAGAATAGGCAAGCCATATCACTGGAGGGGCAAGGTGGGGGTGGGGGTAAGGATCACATAAGATGTGAAGAGGTGGTAAAGACTGTCCTACCAGTTTATCTTTGGGAGTATCACCTGTTGAAGGAGTAGCTGCCATAGTAATGTATTTTAAGATTGGGAAAATTATAAAGAAAAGCCTTCCTTTAAAAAGTGATTATAAATGTTATTTTCTTCCATGCATCATCTAAAATATCATCTCTCCCTAAATATCTGTGCAAAATATGCAAAGCAACAAAATAACTGATTGCAATTTATTATAGTGCACAGAAATAATCACTTTTGGAAAAAATTTGAATGATACAAAGTGTACATGTATACATTTTATTGGTTTTTTTGTTTCATTTCTTGTTAGCTTTAAAAAATTTGTTTGGTTTTTAGACTGTTCAAATTTATTCCATATCTGTGGTTTTTCTAGCTATCTCCTGTGTGCATTTGCTTTCCTAAATTGAATATTTCACAGTCATTTTTCACTCATTCAGCTACTGCATGCTTGCAGAACTTTTTTATAAACTGACCTCTTTGTGAAATCTGTTGAAATTAAGCATTTAGAGTGCAGCAGCAGGGGTGTGAATAATGTGTACAAAGTTTAGTTGATATTAATTTTCACAATCCTCCTCTTACTTCTTCTTATTTCTCTCAGAAAAAAAAATTAAATTGACTTTAATTGTAAAATTGTCCTCCGAGTTGATACCAGGATAAAGGATTATATTTAAAGAAAATGAAGAATGGGCTGATTAGTCATTGTAATGAAATCTTGTAGGTGGTTGTATTTAAAAGGCTTCTTATATTTTTACTAAAAGGAAAAAAAAAGAACTCTTTGAATTATTATTTTAAAATGATGACAGTGGCATTATATTATGGACTTTTCAGATTAAATAAGAAATTGGAATGATCTTAGATGATCACTCTTAAAAATGTATTAAGTAGCCTATTTATGAAACCTATGACTTTACAGATATAGAATAAATAAATATCATGAATGCTTTGTTCTGTCCAGTTAATCTCAGATTATGTTTCTCTCCATCCTTGTTTGTTTTTTATATATAAAAATATAAATGGCTAATACAAAGAGAAGTGATTAAATGTGGGAAGGGGGCTTTTACAAACCTGAGAAACCAGCAACAGAGAAAATGTGATTATTATTCAGTAGTATTTCAAATCTAATGATGCAAATTATTTTTCTGAGACCATTCAGTAATCCACAAGATATATGATTTTAAAATTAATTTTGTGGTGAAAAATCCTAATAGAGCTGTAATCAAAACAACTACATGCTAAAGTCAGTATTTCATCACTTTTTCATGTTGGCAGGACTCCTGGGAATGACAGATGCAGATTCAGGATGGCAAACAACACTCTTAGATAGATCTTTAAGGTGAGACAGTAAGGTCCTGGGATTTCGTCAAGGAGCATGTCTGAAGGATGTTCAGACATCAGACAGAGGTTTAGAATGAAGCACTCCTCTTGTCCTTCCCTCATAAAATATATACATTATTATCATATAATACATATGTAGTTTGTTCATTTGAGGAGAGAGGAGGAGGGGAAGGGGACAGAAGGAAAACTGATGGATGAACATGGGGAAAGAGAGATAAATTGATTTTGTATAAATAATATGAAATAATTTCTAAATGGAGTGATGTGAGAAAATGTATATACAGTTACTTTGACCACCACCTGGTGTAGCTAAAAAACATAAAACAAAATGCAGTGATTATCTTGCAGTTGGGCTTTATTCTTTTGCTTTATGGCAGATGTCATCATTTCTGACAAAGTAGAGGAGTGACATATTCTGCATGATATGGCTCCAATAGCTACTGCTTCTCAAGGGAATCCAGAGTGTAGTCCCTGAGTCTACTGGGATCTCCAACAGACACTGAAGGGAGCTGTGCTGCACTCCTTGCTCCTGGACACAATAGACCTTAATAGCTCATATTTTCATTAAGCATCTACTGTTGCCTTGCTCAGCCTTTGGAAACCAGCAGGCTGCCCTCCACTGACAAAGCTCCTAAGCATCCCTGGCAGAAGGGGGTTGGGGAAATAGACCATAAATAAATCAGTGAATGCTACCTGCTCTAAATTGGGACTAGGCTAAGGAGTCTCATTATTGAAGTACAATTATTAATTTTGCCCAATTTACACACTCTGAGAAATAAACCAACATGAGAACTAATTCCAAATGGCCAAGAAAAATTCTTCATTTAAAAAGTAAGTAGTGATCTTATACCCAGCAAAACTTACCTTCAGATTTGATGACAAAATAAAATCCTTCCATGATTAACAAAAGCTTAAAGAATTCACAAAGAGAAAGCCTGCCCTACAGAACATTCTCAACAATATATTGGAAGAGGAAGAAACGAAAAATAACAATCTCAGTCAACATGGGGAAGAATTACCCTACAGCAAGAGTCAATCAAAGGAGAAACAAAGTTAGGCTAAAAAACCCAAAAAAGCTAAAATGGCAGGAAATACAAGTCATATCTCAATAATAACCCTGAATGTAAATGGCCTAAACTCATCAATCAAAAGACATAGACTGGCAGATTCGATTAAAAAGAAAAACCCAACAACAATATGCTGCCTTCAAAAGACTCATCTCATAGAAAAACATGCCCACAGACTAAAGGTGAAAGGTTGGGAAAAAACATACCATGCACATGGACTGAGTAAAAAAGCAGGAGTTTCCATCCTCATTTCAGATAAAGCAGACTTCAAGCCAAAGTTAGTCAGAAGGAATAAAGAAGGACATTTCATACTGCTTAAAGGAAGCATAAATCAGCAAGACATAACAATCATAAATATTTATGCACCAAACAATGGTGCATCGACGTACGTCAATCAGATCCTTCTCAATTTCAGGAATCAAATGACCAAAACACAATAATACTGGGAGACTTTAACACTCCTCTCTCACCGTTGGACAGATCTTCCAAGCAAAAATTGAACAAAGAAACTATAGGACTCAATGACACAATCACTAATTTGGACTTAACAGACATATAGAATATTCCATCCACCAAAAAGCGAATACACTTTCTTCTCAGTAGTTCATGGCTCCTTCTCTAAAATAGACCACATGTTATGCCACAAAGCTACTCTTAGCAAATACAAAAACATAGAGATACTACCTTGTATACTATCAGATCATAATGGAATGAAATTAGATATCAATGAAAAAGTTAAAAACAGAAACTACTCCAAGACCTGGAGATTAAATAATTTGCTATTGAATGATACATGGATAACAGAAGACATTAGGGGGGAAATTAAAAGATTCCTAGAGGTCAACAAGAACAAAGATACAACATATCAAAATCTCTGGGATACTATGAAAGCAGTGCTAAAAGGAAAATTCATTGCTTGGAATGCATTTAATAAAAGAATGAAAAGTCAACAAATCAATGACCTCACATTACAGCTCAAAGCCCTAGAAAAAGAGGAAAAGATCATCACCAAAAGTAGTAGAAGACAGGAAATAATCAAAATCAGAGCTGAGATCAATAAAATTGAAACAAAAGAAACAATTCAAAAATTGACAAAACAAAAAGTTGATTCTTTGAAAAAATAAACAAAATTGATAAACCCTTAGCCTCGCTAACGAAGAGGAGAGAGAAACTCCAAATTACTAAAATTCGTGATGGAAATGGAAACATTACAACAGACACAATTGAAATACAAAACATAATAAGAAGCTACTTTGAAAATTTATACTCCAACAAAATAGAAAACCTGGAAGACATCAACAGGTTCCTAGAGACATATGATCCACCCAAACTGAATCTGGAGGACATACACAACTTAAATAGATCAATTTCAAGCAATGAAATAGAAGAAGTCATCAAAAGCCTGCCAACAATAAAAGTCCAGGACCAGATGGATTCACAGTCGAGTTCTACAAGACCTTCAAAGAAGAGCTCATTCCAATACTCCTCAAAGTATTTCATGAAATAGAGGAGGAGGGAACCCTTCCCAACTCATTCTATGAAGCTAATATCACCCTCATATCAAAACCAGAGGAGGACACATCAAGGAAAGAAAATTTCAGACCAATATCCCTAATGAACATAGATGCCAAAATTCTTAACCGAATTTAGCGAATTGCATACAAAAGCAGATTAAAAAAATAGTGCACCATGATCAAGTGGGTTTCATCCCAGGGATGCAAGGTTGGTTCAACATCTGGAAATCAATAAATGTAATTCATCACATCAACAGACTTAAAATCAAGAACCACATGATTATTTCAATAGATGCAGAGAAAGCATTTGATAAAATACAGAGCCCCTTCATGCTCAAAACACTAGAAAAAATAGGGATAGTGGGGACATTCTTTAACATTGTAAAGGCTATCTATGCTAAGCCCACAGGTAACATCATTCTAAATGTAGAAAAATTGAAAGCATTCCTCCTGAGAACTGGAACAAGGCAGGGATGCCCTCTTTCACCACTACTATTCAACATTGTTCTTGAAACTCTAGCTAGAGCAATTAGACAGACCCAAGAAATTAGAGGAATACAAATAGGAAAAGAAGAGCTCAAACTATCCCTATTTGCTGATGACATGATTCTCTATTTAGAAGACCCTAAGAATTCCACCAGAAAACTTCTGGAACTCATAAATAAATTCAGTAAAGTAGCAGGATATAAAATTAATGCGCATAAATCTAATGCATTTTTATTCATAAGTGATATATCCTCTGAAAGTGAAATCAGGAAAACTACCCCATTCACAATAACATCAAAAAAAATTAAATACTTGGGAATCAATCTAACAAAAGAAGTGTAAGACCTCTACAATGAGAACTACAGAACACTAAAGAAAGAAGTTAAAGAGCATCTGAGAAGATGGAAAGATCTCCCATGTTCTTGGATAGGCAGAATTAATATTGTCAAAGTGGCCACACTTCCAAAAGCGCTATACAAATTCAATGCAATTCCTATTAAAATCCCAATGATGGACCTCATAGGAATAGAGCAAGCAATCATGAAATTCATTTGGAGGAATAAGAGACCCAGAATAGCTAAAGCAATCCTTAGCAAGAAGAGCGAAGCAGGTGGTATCACAATACCAGAACTTCGACTATACTACAGAGCAATCGAAACAAAAACAGCATGGTATTGGCACTAAAATAGACAGGTAGATCAATGGTACAGAATAGAGGACACAGAGACAAACCCACAGAAATACAGGTATCTCATACTTGACAAAGGAGCCAAAAACATGCAATGGAGAAAAGACAGCCTCTTCAACAAATGGTGCTGGGAAAATTGGAAATCCATATGCAACAAAATAAAACTAAACCCATATCTCTCACCCTGTACAAAACTCAATTCAAAATGGATCAAGGACCTAGAAATTAGAACAGAGACCCTGCACCTAATAGAAGAGAAAATAGGTCCAAATCTTCATCACGTTGGCCTACTACCAGATTTTCTTAACATGACTCCCAAAGCATAAGAAATAAAAGCAGGAATCAATGATTGGGATAGAGTCAAACTAAAAAGCTTTTTCTCAGCAAAGGAAACAATCAGGATGTGACGAGCGAGCCTTCAGAGTGGGAGAAAATCTTTGCCACACACACTTCAGATAGAGCACTAATCTCCAGAATCTACAAAGTGCTCAAAAATCTTTACACCAAGAATATTAATAACCCAATCAATAAATGGGCCAAGGAAATGAACAGACATTTTACAGAGGAAGATCTACAGGCAATCAACAGATTTATGAAAAAATGTTCAACATCCCTTTTTATAAGAGAAATGCAAATCAAAACCACCTTAAGATTTCATCTTACCCCAACTAGAATGTCTTTTATTAAGAATACAGGCAACAACAGGTGTTGGCGAGGATGTGGGGAAAAGGGTACACTCATACTTTGCTGGTGGGAGTGCAAGTTGGTGCAGCCACTCTGGAAAGCAGTGTGGAGGTTCCTTAGAAAACTTGGAATGGATCCACCATTTGACCCAGCTATCCCACTCCTTGGCCTATACCCAAAGGACTTAAAATCAGATTAGTACAGTGATGCAGCCACATCAATGTTCTTAGCTGCTCAATTTACAATAGCTAGATTGTGGAACCAACCTAGATGTCCTTCAATAGATGAATCGCTAAAGAAACTGTCATATATATATACACAATGGAATATTACTCAGCCATAAAGAAGAATAAAATTATGGCGTTTGTAGGTAAATGGATGATGTTGGAGACTGTTATGCTAAGTGAGATCAACCAATCCCAAAAATCCAAAGGCCAATGGTCTCTCTGATAAGTGAATGATGATGAATAATGTGGGGTGGAATGATGGCAAGAATGGAGAAAGGATAGAGAGCATAGAGAGAAGGGAGGGGTGGGGTTGAGGTTGGGGGCTAAGAATAATAACAGTATGTGTGACAGACATCATTGCCCTGTGTACATGTATGAATGCACAGATGGTGTGATTCTACTTTGTGTACAACCAGAGAAACAATAGCTGTACTCCTTTTGTGTTCAATGAATCAAAAAATTAAATAAAAAAAAAGGTAAAAAGTGAGCAGACTCACAGCCTCACCTTGTCTGCCCTATCTGTGAAGAAACAAGTACAGAAGATCAAAAGAACTAGGTCTGTACAGAACTAATTAGTCAAATCATTTTCCTAATATAAATAAAATTCACTTCCTGGAAGAAAGCTACATCAGTGGAATGACACCATCTAAGAAATCCAAATGCCACAGTTAAATGTTTTTTGCTCAGAATTCATGACTAATATGGGAAAAATAAACCAAAAATGTCACTTGGGAATCTGCATTATTCTATACAAGAAAATATAGAAGTTTTTATTTTCTTTTTTCCTAAACGAAAGAAGTTGTAAGGAAAGAAGTTAGCAGTGTAGTTTCAATGTTGAATTCTAGCTGAATACCTAACCCTATCAGCCTACCAAACATGGAGGCAGAACAGTTAGCTGAAATGTATTTTCATTTGTTTCTTTGTTTTTACAATTGAAATAGAAGAGCAGAATAACACAGGGAAGTCTGATTTGAGTTATAGCATTAAACAATAGTATTTCAGTTCTCCAGATAAAACTAACTTAAAGATTTTTTGAAAAACATCTCCAACTTTTACACAGGGCAACAGTGACAGGATTAGAAGGACAACTTGTTTTTCCCAATAAGTTATAATAGAATGTGAAAATAGTGCACCATTTTCTGGTTTAGGCAAAGTAAAAGTATTTAAATATATAATTATTTCAATATAACTTTTTAATGATATATATAATAAAATCCAATTAACTATTTCAGGTTTGTGAACTCAAGAAATTTACTTTGTTACCTGTACACTGGGTATAAAAGATGTGTGGATATTTAATTTGAGATAATCGGTAGATGATTCTTACAACAGGAGACTCCAGTGCAGCAGTTGGAAGGATGTATTGAATAATACACATTTTAATACACCCATGAGCAATTCTGAGAAGGTTGTCCCTAGAAACACTATTTGAGTAACATCTCCACTTTTTGCTCGAGAGTAGATCTTAAGTGTTCTCACCATGCACATACATAGGCAACTATGTAAGATGACTGATACATGGATGAATTGTGATGATTATTTCACAATGCATACATATATCAAAACAGTAAGTTGTTCACCTTAAATATGTATAATTTTTATTTTCAATTATGCCTCTCAATAAAGCTCAAAAGTAACATCGCACAAAACAAGAATTCAAGTAATAATCAATTTTTCATAATAAATAATAACATGAAAAACTTGAATCCACAGTCATTTTAGCTTTTCCTTTTGTAAAATCTACACAAAGCATTTTTAAATAAAGTAACAAATGTTTATAAAATAAATATTTTTATAGACAAAATATTTATGCTAAGGCTGTTTTTATCTTCACTTCACCTCACAAATTTATCACATAATGTTCACCATTTTATATCTATTTATTATCTATTTTACATCCATTCAGTCAATAAATATATACTTAAGACCTTATCATATTTCACAGTGATAGTCACTGAGACTTGTAGGAAATACGAGTGAAGTAGTTACTATTGCACATTATAGATTGAAAGATAATTTAAAGATAATTAGATAAAAATTAGAAGACAAAAAATAATATGATTTCAGGTTTTAGTAAATTGTGTAAAGGCATAAAACTTTCACTATGAATGAATATTTTGAATTATGAAAGTCAAACATGGGCATTGCATTTGAGTTAATTAATCAGTAGTATTTAGATTTACGAAGGTCTTAGAGGACTGTAACTTCCAGTTCATGATTGACTTCCCATAAAACCTCTAAAATGCCTGTGGTTGGAGGGTTATGACTGAAGGGAACTGTGGCACACACAGAGGTAAGAGAGCTAAGGAAAAGAAGAATACGATCAAGATACATTTTACAAAGTTAGTTTCTACAGAATATGGAAAAAAGAAATGAAGTGAATTGTGTATGCTAGATTTTGATCCCCTGAGTGAGTAGTAGTGTTGTTCAATACTATCAGACTAGGACAGGTGGAATCAAAAAATTTTGTTTAGAGCTTATCAATTTGCTATGATCCTTAAATTGGTAGGCCAGATAGCAAGCAATAATTTGTGTAAAGAGTTTGGAGACTGGGGGAGATGTTGGAGATAAAAATTGAAGAGACATCAGGAAACATGTTATTCAAAGCAAGGGACAGAATTTTCTTTAGAGAGCTAGAAAGTTTAATAAATGAGAAAAATTATCAACAAAATGTATCAGTAAAATGGGAGAGTTGTTGGAAATGAACTGTCCTTGGAGTAAAAGAGAAAAAGTACTCAAAATGAAGGAGTGACCATTGAAAGCACCCAGAAAAACCACTCTGAACAAGGGAACTCATGCAAGAGATTTTATTAAGTGGACGGGTAGAGTGTCTGCCCACAGGGTGAGAGAGAGTGAGAGAGAGAAAAAGAGGGAGAAAGAGAGAGAAAGAGAAGAGTGAGAGAGAGAGAGAGAGGCAGATGGCCAGAGTGTCTGCTCACAGGACTGGGAGAAAAAGAAAATGGCCAGGGAGCTTCTCTTAAGTAGTTTGAATTTCTGGGCTAGTGATGATTGGGCCAATTGCTGATGAGAAGGTTCATGGGCTAATGATCTGGACCAATGACTGACTAGGAAGTTTGCAGGCTAACAATCTGGGTTGTAAAATGGTGTGTGGGGGGGGTCAGAATACTGGTGTCAGCAAAATGGACTGATGCCAACAACCACTACATTTAAAAGCTACTGATAAAAATAAAAGAGATTTGATGATTGGATATGGTAAGACAGTTTATTATGTTAAAAAGAGCTCCAGTGGATGGATGTGATAGAAAGAACATATGATGCAATTGCTGGATTTAGCAATATTATACAAAAATAAATAGAATTTTATATGCTCAAAAGATAGATAGATAAAATAACCATATATTTATATCATGAACCAAATTTTTTATGATAAAAGCAGTATTAAAAAAGAAGTCTAAAGCTCACAGTTAATATATGTTAATTCTTGAGCAAAAAATAAATGGAAATAAACATACACATAGATAAATTATTCCATAAAATGAGGATAGGTAAGTAGAAAGTATTCAAAATTAAAAATGGGAAGTATACTATAACTAAAGATAAAGGGAAAATGATATCTCTAGAATATAATATAAAAGAATATCTTCATAATGTCTCAGAAAAGTAGAAATCTTAAATAGTAAATTTAGGAAAAAATTATTATGTACAAAAAGGTACCTAAGCATGGTTATATTAACAGTATAACTTCAGCAACATCAATAAATAAATGAAAAATGAGTCATGTAACATGAGAAAATATTTGCAACACATAAAACTAGCACAAGGCACTACACTCAGAACATTTTTAGGGTTTTTATGTATTAGTTGAAAAAGTCGGAAAATTTCGTGGGAAATTTGCAGTGAGGAGAAAGAGAGTGGGGGAAGAAAGTGAAGAAAGAAAAGAAGAGAAAGAAAGAAAAACAGGAAGGGAGGAATGACCCTTAAAAGATCTTCCATGAAAGAGGACATGTAGATAGACAAATGCACAGCATATGTCATTACTAATTAATGAAATACTAAGTAAATCACATTTAGATACCAGTATAAAGCCATCAGATTAAAAACTTAAGTATACAATTTATAATACCAAATTGGGTGGAGTTTAGAACAATTAGTACTTACATTGGCAGTAGAAATATAAATATATAAGAGTTAGTTTGATTTTGAAAGCCAAAAGAAACATAAAAAATAATGGGTATTATTTTGCAGTTGAGAATTCATATATTCTTAGGATCAACAATTCTACCCTAAACATATTCTGTATAGATTCTTATTTGCACAAAAATATATTCCTGGTATTGTTACCCATGATAAATAAAATAGAACAACCCAAAGTGAAATCAAGAATAAAATAAACAAATAATGATGTAGTCATACAAGAAAATGTCTACAGCAAACAAAAATTTAAAAACTATATTGACACAAATAGTTGGTGAATTTTTAAATGGAATGGTAACTAAAAAGAAAGAAAATTAATACAAAATGGATAATTTCATTTAGATAAACTATAAACCAGATGAAATTACAGAGTGGTTACATGGATGCTCATGTTTTCAAATGAGCAATGCTGTAAGTTTGAATTTTATACACATTTTGTGTGACATATTATACTTTAAACAGATTTAAAATTCAGTAAAAATGGTAGGAGATAAAATAGGCAACTTATGAAAGAGGAAACCTGAATATCTAAGAAATATGAAAAGGCATTCAACATCACTAATAATCAATGAAATTTAAATCAGAACTCCTACCAATTTGATTTTACTCCTATCAATTCTCTGAGATTTATAGTCTGATAACTAATTTATTTTACTACTGTTGAACATAACATGTGAAACGTAGTTATTGACATTGTTCTTGGTTGTATAAATTGTTTAAAGCACTTTGGAAATTAATTTGGCAGTATACAATTAAACATTTTAAACTACAAATACTTTGGATTCCAGTCATTTCAATTCTAAAAATCTACAGTCAAAAATATTTTCCACAGACAACAAGGAAATAGCATATGGGTGTTCACTGTGTGCCAATGTTAGTAGTGTGAGAAAATGCACAAATAATGCAGCTGTCTATCAGCAGGAGTATGGAATAACAAATATTTAATTATTCAGAGGAATATTTTATTTTGACTAAGATCAATAAACCAACTATACACAGGATTTCCAATATGATGGCAAACACATCTCTTCTAACACTGTAAGTGGGAAATCAAATACAGAGCTATAAATAGATTACTTTGTTTTTTCTTCAAAGAATTAAGAGTTCCTGTTAGAAGATGGCAGTAGGAGCTTGTTAATAGAAGAATAAGCATGCAATAGTCCTTCTGGAAAGTAAAAGATGAATACCTCAGGAAAATGTAGCCTTTGTGCCAGGTCATGCTGAGTTCCCACTCAAAATTATGGTAAAAATTAAACTTGAGTCCAATCACGGGGACTTTGAGGTTTTGTTGTTGTTGGTGGTGTTTTATCAGCCATGTTCAGTTACTGATGTAAAAATGCAGGAAAGATGTAAATTGTGCAAAATTGAAATTGGAATTTTTCAAGCCAGAGGACAGTATAGGAAGTTAGAGACAACAGAGTTAAAAAAAGGGTGGGACGGAGATCAGGGGGAGGATGGAGGGAAGGGAATGGAGAAGTACTGGGGACTGAATTAAAGCAAATTATATTCAATGCTTGTATAATTATGTTAAAATTAATCCTAATATTATGCATGACTAAAAGGAACTAAACATTTTTAGTTTATAGAACAGAATGGCTCTATTGTTGATGCCTGGATCTATGCTAAAATATATGAAGAGTTGTCTAATGGAACAATTGAAACTTCTGTGGAACATAAGAAATTTTGCAGTGATTATACCTGTATAAATAAGCAGAAAGGCAGAAGATTTGGTGAGAGAACTAAACGGATGATTTCAGAATAGATGGAGTAATGGGAGGGAAAATAGTAGTAATTGGGGCATATGACTAATTGGCATAACTAAGTGGAATTCAGGAAAGGACTGTTGGAAGTAGAGCTGCCAAAGACCTAAGGAGAATTTAAGAATGAAGAGGAATGGGAAATGTTAGCAATTGCCAGCATCAAAGAGATCTAGGAGATACTAAAGTCGAAAGGCATCAACTTGAATGTTTTCTGAACGAGAACAAATGATTTGGAGGCTGAAATGAGATTAAAGAGCATCCTCATTTCTTATCATACATAGATTGCTGGAAGAATAGCAGCAGTTTACACTCTGAAGGCTTTGTAGGTTGTTAAATCTTCTGGAAAATATGGTGAAAACGGCAATTCAGAGAAGAGTTTGAAATGGGGTGGGAGAGTGTTGTCTACTGACTACAGAAGGTTCTACAAAGGACACAGGGAAATGTTTCAGGGCTGGGGAAGGGTGAAAGATTGGGTTGCTTTAGGAGATGGAAACACACTTTGGGAGATGAGCCCCATGGTAAAGGCTTCCTGGAGTCTTAGACTTTTGCTGGTGACAGGAAGAGCACAGGCATAGTTCATGGTGGAATTTTCCTTTATTTTCCAGAGAAGATTTTAATCATCAGTCTAAATTAGAGCCTCCCTCATATTAATAAGCTTTCTTTTTCCCAACTACTCTAGAGGCTGAGACAGGAGGATCACCAGTTCAAAGCCAGCCTCAGCAAAGGCAAGGTGCTAAGCAATTCAGTGAGATCCCGCCTCTAAATAAAATGCAAAATAGGGCTAGGGATGTGGCTCAGTGGCCTAGTGTCCCTGAGTTCAATCGCCAGTACCAAAAAAGTGCCTCTATTTTGAATTAATATTAATGTTCTATGAAATGTTGAGATATAAAACATTTAAATTACAAAATAAAGTTGGCAAATATTGGAATAATTTTATGTGCCTTAAAACAATTAATTTGTGTAAATAAAAACAAATTACTACATGCTTAGTCTATTTTCTTTTATGTAAAAACACAGGAATTTATAGAATTAAACTACTTATTTTCCTTCCTTACACTCAATTTCATTTCTTCTACAAAAATTTGAAGTTCAGGATTATTTGTCAGTGCCTTAAGACACTTTTGTTTTCCCCAAGACAATATTATTATTTGGAAAGTACTTTTATTCAAAATCAGATGCATTGAGCTGGTACCAAATTTCTTTTCAAAATAGCGAAATGTAGTTTTTCATTAATAAAGTGGCAATTGTATAATTATAGGCTGACATAGGTCATGGAGAATCCCTGCTTCTATTTCATGCATGGAAAGTTAGTCTCTCTGAATTCCCTGTAAGTTAAATTAGGTGAAATTTGGTTAAGGTAACCTAAAGAGAGCAATCAGGCCTCGAACTTGTAGAAAGAACTGGTCTTCTAATATTGAACTCAATTCCCACCTCATTTTGATTAAATACAGAGATATCACTTCATTTAGAAATAACATTTTTTGTTTTCTTTGTCAATAAATATCCCAGTTAAACAAAAAACTAAAGGAAAAAAATAATGAGTAGAAGAAAACGGTGTTCTGTTAGCAACAAGAATTGCTGTCAGCACTAGGTCTTGTTCACTTTGGTGTGAAAATTCCACTCCCAAATAAGCATGCCTGGAGTGGAAGCTGACCTGATGGTGAATTTATCTGCCTTAGATAAGATGGAAGGCTGAGGAGGGAACACTGCTACTGACTTTTTCTGAAACAGAGGAAGGCAGGTAGAGATTGGTATTGAATTGTATTTCAAAATCTTAGACTAGGAAAGCATGACCTTACTCTTGGTTCTTAAGTTCATAAACAAACTTACAAAACTGGTGCAAGAAACCATTTTGAGAGTGAGGAAAGAAAAAGGAAGAAGATAGGACATCATAGAAGAGAGTGTGTACCTTTCTTTTCTGGAAAAGATATTGAGGATAGGAACTTGACAAGGTTCAGAAGAATTGGAATTAGAGGTGCTAAACTCAAACAAGTTTACCCATGCCTCAAAGGGCCAGAGGCTCCAACTGCTAGTAGGCTTGAAGAGGGACACTACCTTCCTGCCTGTCCTTCTAAGCAGAGGGCTTCTTCAGAGATCTGCCACATTTTCTTCCACTTAGTCTTTAGGAAAACTCTTGTTATTTTTACTTCTGTTAGTAAATGTGAGCACTGAATTCCCCAGGCATTTTCTCTCCACTATATCAGTAATTGACCTGTGCAACGACTCTCTGGAGAAACTTTCAGGCTTAGAATCCCTTCAAAAGTGTTTCTTATAACAAGACAATGTCTAACAACCCTTCAAATTCACTTGGACAGATCACTTGCCTCTTAGAGTAGCTATCTAGTTAATAGGTTTTTGAAAATTCACAAAACCTTCTTGTAATTAGTTAATTTGTTTTTTTTTTTTTTTTTTTTGGGGGGGGTTTCTTTTGTATAACTATATGAAACAGCAAACTTGAACTTCAGGCCTGAATAACTTTGTTGGACATGAGGCAGCTGTTAGGAATAAAACTCACCCTGTATATCATGCATTGCTGCCAATCAATTTTGGTCATGCTTTATCTTGTCTTGTTTTTTTATTCAACAATCTGTGAAATATTTAAAGGTGTATTTTTATCTTTACTTTACAAATGAAAATGTAAAGGTTCGAAATGTCTGTGCTGTCCAAGATTACATAACTGTGGAGAGTAATGATATGAACCATGTTTTCTGGTTCCCTAATGACTGTTTTGTCCTGGGAACTGCCTGTGGGAAGATCCAGGTCACGATGGCCCAGCTGCCATGGTGACACCTGGTCAGAGGAGGCTACATGAGAGGGCAGACAGTTACATCAGTTAGAACCTTGAGCTCAGGCACCAGCTCCTGAGGATGGACAATTCTGGGCATAACAAGGTGCCCTCCATGTCTTGCAAGTTTCACCGTGACCTTCAAATTGGCTGCTTTGCTAAAACTTTCTCACAAATAACCTCTAGACAACAAAACGTATAATAAACAAGTTGAGCCAGCTCTGTATAAGTCAAACTGTATCAGAGCTTGTCTGCCCACCTGGCCCCAGCTTTTTCTCTCTATGTGTGTCTGTTTATCTCTTCTTCATCCCCCATTGCCCCTCTGGTTTCTGAACTAATGACTGTGCTGGTCACGGCACATAACTACTGATAGTTGAGTGGAAACAGGACTCCTCACCTGTACTGTTTCCAAAGTCAGTGCTCTGTAGATAATAGGATGAATTCTGTCTATATATATCTAAATGTCAACATATAGTTTAATGATAATTTCTTTTAACTGGCAAGGTTTAACTGATTTATCTGTTGTCTTAGTTTTCATTGTGTGTTTATGTATGTTTTTAAGAAATAGTTAAGTAAATAGTACATGAGTGAAATTATGCTTATTTTTTAACATGCAGGATCCTATTAATGACATTTGAAGTAATTTTAAATTTTAAATTTTTAAATTATTTCTCCTAAGCTGCAAAATTGGAAAAGAAGAGGAAGACCAACAAATTACAGATTCTGAAAGAAACCCTAAAATGTGAGCTACTAGTTGTTTCTTTGTTTTGGACAGGAGAAATTTGCAAAGGATAAGCCTGGTTCATGTAGGCAATTCTATAGTAAAACATAACAGAGTTACAGTGACCACGAGTTCAAAGGGAGTATCACTGACCAGATTTCATTTAGCCAAACTTATATTTCAGATCCATAATTCTATAGAGCTACAGAAAATCAGTATAAACTATTAATAATATACTGTTTGAACTTTTTAACTTAGGCTAAAAGCAACTTTCAGTCCAAGAAAGGTTAAATTAATTCTGAACTCTATTTTAAACTGCAAACAATAATACAAAATATTTTATAATATTTTATTGAGTTATGAAAGAGTTAATAGACTTATAAGTGCTATCAGGGTGGGTGTGAAATGGCTTAAGATCAATAAATACTACTCCCAGTTTTCTTGTAGAGAGATATGACTGAGATTAGGGGTTCAAGTTTAATGACTGTGATGCACTTGCTGCCTGGGAATGCTTCTGTGCAAGATTCTGGATGCCCAGGTGCTATGGTGAAGCCCCACCTGAAGAGGCTCTGTGCAACAGTCTCGTCAGTTTCAACCTTGATCTCAGGCACAAAGCTCCCTGGGATAGAGGAATTGTGAGCATGACAAGACTATCACAATATTTCACCAGCATTGCTACTTTCAAGCCTGCCCACTTAACAGTAACTTTATGCAATGGGCTTCCCAATTGTGGCAGGAAGTTTCAAGCATTGCACAAAGTGAAATAGCTACAAGAATGCTTCTAGCCGTGTAACATTCTAGTGCACAATGAACAATACCTCTATAGTTCTTAGCTTCTTGATTATAAGGCCCTATATAAATAAACTTGCTGGGCCAGCTCTTCAGTCAGTCTGTTTCTCCATCAGAAAGCAGTGTTCCACCTGATCCCAGCTTTTTCTCAAATATCTGTGTATGTGTGTGTGTGTGTTTCTTAATCCCCCATCACCCCTCTTCAGTTTCTCAGGTTCAGCTATGGTGGTCATGGTATTCTCTCTCTTTTCTCTCCCTTCTCCTTTATAAAACATTAACCTATTTTAGACTTTATTTATTAAAAATAATTTCTTATGTCTGAATTTTTTCTGCAAATAATTTTTGAAAATAATTTTCAAAGCAGGAAAATATCATTTATTACATAGTGTTTCATCATATATGAAACATGAACATTAAAGAGGGTTAGCTGTGCAAAACTAATTAGAACACCAAACTCATAGCATGCAGATTTCTGACATACAATGCAACTTTACAATGATCATTGAAATTTGTCTGCACTAAAATCTATACTTGATTATTTATAAAATCATAGTTTTGAGACTATGTTTGATCTGATTTTTTTCAAGTAAAATGTATTTTTCAGATAAATATCGAGCATTTCATATGCAATTTCCCATCTTTTCTAAATCAAACACATTTTGCAATGATATGAAATCATAATTCACCTTTTTGTCATGGACAATCTCTTAATAGTATTTGTGCCCAAAGCATCTTAGATGTCTTGCCATCATCCTTGGAACTCCAACATTAGTGCTTTTGATTGTATTCTCTGATAACATGGCAATTCTATATCTGACAGATGTGTGGATTATTTGATCCACATAATAACTGATGTACTGATTATGATAGGCTGCAAGTATATGGAGATTAAATATCTGACTAATGTAACGTGAGAAATATTAAATTGCTTTTCCTAGCTTTTCCCTGCATAATGAATTAAAAGAGAAACTTGTAAAACTCATTGGATATTTAAATGATAGAAGGGATAACAGACTAAAATCATTCAATGTTACATTAATATGAAGAACTTCTTATCATTTAGATCACTCATACATCAAATATTTCCTGAGAGCTTTTACTGCTCTTGGTTTTCTTGTGGGCAATGTGGATGCAGATATTTACCAATAGAAAGCTATATGTTTTTATGAAGCTTATATTTAATTGACAGATGACTAAGAAATATCAAAAAATTATATATCAGGAAATAATAACTGTAATGAGAATGTCATAAAAAATTGAAAGGCAATGAAGAGTGATGGAAACATAATGTTTTAAGTAATGAATTCAGAGAAGGTTTCACTGATGACATTTGAGAGGTTTTAATCTGTGTGAATGGATCATGATCAAATAAGTATTAATGAAGTTGTGTTATGTAAATTATGAGATACTACAGAGAATGAAGCCTTAGATAAAAAGAAGCTTGCTGCATAAAAGAGTATCAAAACTGTTATAAGAATCCAGACAATTTTCAAGAGTTATTCTTCCTGAAACATTGTCCTTCATATTGGTAGAAAACACTGAATATTTGAAAGAACTTTAAAATATCAAATAGCAAATGTTTATGTTGAGCATCCTGCATCTATTATTTTAGTCCTAACTCACTAAATTAAGTCATCAATTCTCAGCAATTTTTTGATCTTGGCCATACTGGCCAAATATTTTGAAGTACAATTTTTATCAATTTTGAGTATTAAATGACTAATAATTCAGCCTTGTACTTTCATGTATTATAAGAGCAGGAATGATAAATTTAGTGTTTATTTAATAATCACACATCATATAGGCAAATTAATTATCTGCTAAACTGTTTTCTCATGTTAAAAGAGAAAAGTAATTATCTCTTAGGCTAGGCTTTATAGTTAACATTTTTAAATTGGTGAAATAAGACACACATAGAAAAGTATACAGAGATGATTTATCATGAATCAAACTTTCAATATCAAATATGCCATGGTACCTCCCAGTCACAAATTCTAACTGTGGCCCAGAGTATATCACCCGTCTACTTACTTTTATGGTACTCCTTCTCTGGATTTTGACTTTTAGTTTTGAGCTGAGTATGTCTACCCAAACAAAATAACAATATCTGTTTTTACAAATTTACATAATTAAAATCATAGAGCATGCATAACTTATTTATTTCATTAATGATATAATGGTAAAATTGATGTATTTATTTGCATGTAGCTATAGTCCATTGATTTTTTTTGCTACATGGTGTTTATTATATAAGTATGCTACAATTAATTAATTCATTTTACTATGTTGCTTTCAAGTTGTTTGCTATTGTAAGCTCTATATACATTTTGTAAGACCATAATTAGGAGTGGATTTGCTGATCCTCTGGTTATGTAGTAGAAAAACATCATATTCCACGTGAAGTTTATGAAATTTCCTTTGCTTAATATATTTTCCAATGCTTGAAAATATCAAAGTCTTTTTTAAAAGTTGTCTCCACTCTAATTAGTGTTTAGTTGCCCCTCTCCCCTAATTCCTATGTGGAAACTATATTTCATGATGTGATATTATTTGGAGGCAGAGTCTTTGGGAGGTAATTAAACCATAATGGTAGAGCCTCATGTTGGGATTAGTGCCATCCTGAAAATCAGTACGAGGCTCCCCACCAGAATCTATACATGTTTACACACTGATTTTGGAATTCTTAGCTTCTAGACAGTGAGAAATGAATTTTTGTTGCAAATGTCATCAAATCTAAAGTAATTAGCTTTAGTAATGTTTGTATTTTTCTGATTATTAATGAAATTGAGCATGTTCCTGTCAGAAAATTGAAAATCTATGTTGTGTAAAATTTCAGTTCAAAGCATTAAGACACTTTTTATTGGGATATTTGTTGCTTATTCATAATAATAACATAGATTTTAATGCAAGTAGTTTGATACTTTTTCTATAAACTTTTGCTAGATTTTGATTTTTCCCTAAATTCAATGGTAAATACTGAAGCTGCATTTTTTTTATTCTATTGTTGTTTCAATGCAAACTGTGCAATATTTTTGAATTCCAAAGCATTGTTGGACTAATAGATCCAGTCTTATTAGTTTGGGAAAATGACATCTTTATAATATTTAATCTTCCAATACACAGAAATGTT